>JAAGKR010002797.1:0-85969 GCA_011419295.1 Clarias macrocephalus
ATCTCTCATTTATTTTGATTTGTACCTCTAGAACCGTTTTAATAAAAATTAGCTTAGGGGGGGAAAATGGTTAGTGTTACTATTTATGTTTAATTGGTACGTTTTTAAACCATTGGTTAAGAACAATGTGCGAAATTTGCTACTTGTGACCAACAGTTGGTGTGAACACGTTTGACTACATGGGAAGCATCCTCAGCTACATCATCATCGCAATACCCATCTTTGCGGGTGTGTATGATGGCTTGACCCCGGGCGAGATCACCACTGTCATCAGCAAGGTTTCAATCTGAATGAAAAGACTTTTATATCATTTATATGTAATACTTCTGTAAACTTTATATGCGTTAATAATGGAATGAATTTCTCTTGTATGGCTTTGAATTTCCCAGAATGCCTTTGTGTGTATGTACCTGATTAATTGCTTCACGCAGCTCATAGATCTTTCCACGACACTCTCCGATGTCGCAGGTTACACCCACAGGTGAGTCAGAACATTGATAAAACCCTGAATGTTTTGTGATTTGAGGCCTGTTGCTTGGCTGAGACTTGAGTTTGGGGTTTTGCACAGAATTGGAGAGCTACAGGAAGTGATGACGGACATCAACAGGAAGCAGGGTGACCTAGACTGTATTCCTGCGGAGACCGGTAACTCCGACAGGTATGGACTGATTATTGTATTGTGTCTGGTTGGGTATCCTGGGAGACTGGAGCTGCAGTGAGGTTCATTTCCGTCTGTCTTGCAGGGGAGGAGAAACCTTCATCACGTCCAGCCCTGCCGCAATCGTACTGGACAAGCTGTCCTTCACGTCTCCGTTCTCCAAGGATCTGCTGGTGAGGGAGTTGAGTCTCAGGGTTTCTGAAGGTACACACGTGCTGGTGGTGGGAAACACGGGCACGGGGAAAACGTCTCTCCTCAGGGTCCTCGACCGTCTCTGGGAACCTTGTAGTGGTGAGAGAGAAGTTCTTTACTGAATCAGAATCTTGTAGTGAACAAACGGCAGTGTGCGACGCAATTTTGTTCATTTCATCATTACATTTTTAATTTTAATAAGATAGATCGCTCTTTGTTCAGTATCTTCACCTTTTTTTGTAAAAAATGAGTAAAATCTAAGACATGGTGCATCTTAATGAATTAGAATAAAACATAAAAGTCACAAATTTTAAGACTTTTTGTTTTTATTTTGATGATTTACGGCTCATGAAAAAAAAAATCCAGCATCTCAAAATAATAGAATATTTCATTTCGAGTTTTGGTTTATTTCTATCCATACAGTATAAATAGCATGTACTGTACTGTACTGTATCTTTCGGGCTGGTTCAGTGTCCTGCGGACTGCTGCTTGTCCAGACGATGATCACCGATACCCTCTACTGAAGGTGCTTCATGGAAAGGTAACTGGAAAGAAAAAGTGTGGGATAACGGCAGCCTTAAAAATATCGTCAAGCAAAAGATTCCCCAGTCAACTGCTTTGACCTGAACCTCATAAGGAGTCTGTGGGCGATCGGCAAGCGGAAGATGGGACCCCAACAGTACAGACGAGCTGAAGGCTGCTATTCAAGAACACCATCAATGGACATAATTATCAGAAGTTTGACATTTTTGTATTGTAAATCCTTTTTATGTTGATCTTAGGAAATATTCTAATATTTTAAGATACTGGATTTTTTAAAAATGTAGCACAAAATAAACAGGCTTGAAATATTTCACTTGATGTGGAATGACTCTACAGCGCGTTTCACTTTTCGAATTAACTTGTGTGTATGTGTCGTAAATTAATCCTCTAATTTCTTGAATAAATCTCCCACAAATCACTCGACGGCTTTATTGTATGTTTTTATACAGTAATATAATATGACAAACCAAGTGTAAATTCTGGAATTTTAAGTAAAAAATCAATAAATACATAAATAGCATTAAATGTTTAATTAAACACACACCAGATGTATTTAATTTAAGCCATTATATACAGCAGTGATGTCTGAAGCTGGCGTCCCTGACGCCTTGTTCTCAGGTTCAGTTCAGATGAACACGTGCTTTGGGCCGAGGGGAATCGTGTTCCTGCCTCAGAAACCCTTCCTGACTGACGGCACCCTTCGAGAACAGGTAGAGGAAACGGATCGCACTGTACTTATCGTGATGACGGTACCGCTGCCTCGTCACACCGTGCTGAGTGTTTGCCTGTAACGGCGTAACACGGATTGTTGACACTTTGTTTTTTGATTTGTCGGAAGGTGATCTTCCCTTTAAAGGACATCTACCCAGTTTCAGGTCTGATTCATTTCTTTTTCTCTCTTTTTTTAAGATTTGTTTGTTTTGCAATACTTCCTTTCTACGCTTTACTCAAACATGTGACTTTTACACAGGTACTCTAGATGATGAGAGAATTTTGCGATACCTGGAACTGGTCGGGATGGTGAGACTTACAGATGCTTATATAGATGATTTTATAACCTACTATAGATTCCTTTATTGTTATTCCACTCAGCATGTATGTCTTTCAGTCGAGTCTCCTGAAGAGGACGGGCGGTCTGGATGAGAAAGTGGACTGGAACTGGTGAAGCACATCTCCTGAACCTTCACTCAGCTGCTATGGAAGTGAAATAATACATTGCAAATGAAGGAAAAAGCCAAGGTTTTAAAAAGGATGTTTTTAAATCTTCAGGTATGACGTTTTGTCCCCAGGGGAGATGCAGAGGCTGTGCTTTGCGAGGCTTTTCTACCTGCAGCCGAAATACGCAGGTGAGTGTTCGTCCATCTCGGTCGTCCTGCACAGTACGTTACAGTAATTACCGCTTGTGCTTTCAGTGCTGGATGAAGCCACGTGCGCTCTGACGGAGGAAGCTGAGGAGCAGATGTACAGAGCTTGTAAACAGCTTGGCATGACTCTGATTAGCCTCGGTCACCGCAGCAGCCTGACACAGGTAGCCCGCGCTCGGTCACATGCTCACTGTAGTCCAGTTAAAGAGCTAATTCGGTGCAGGGAAGTGGACGCAGGACGTGAGCTACACTATTCTCTTTAGTTGTGAATTGTAACACTATTAGGACAAAAATTCTATTCTTTTTTTTTTTTTTTTTTTTTGTGTGTCTTGAAATACAGTGGAACCTCGGATTGCGAGTAACGCGGTTTGCGAGTGTTCCGCAAGACGAGCAAAGATTTTTACTTGGAAACCGAGCGGAAGTCTTGGTTTACGAGTACCGAGTATCATGTATCACGCATGCGCCTCTTATTTTGACACCGAGCACCACATGATCACAACTGAGCCAATGATGTTTCTCTCTCTTGCGCCGCGGAATTGTGGGTAATCGTCTCCCCTGCTGGGTCTTAGTGCTCGTCTATAAACAAAATCTGGGTATAATCAATATCTCCTCTCTGTTTCAGCATTTCTTCTGTGTGTGTGCGCGTGTAATTTGACACTGAAACACACAAACACACAGACACACGCATACACACTCTCTCGCCTTTACACCCCCCTCCCCGGCTTCACACACGCACACAGAAACTCTGCTCTGTCGCGATTATTTTCAAAGGTAAGGTGCTGGTTCATTTGTTTTTTAGTTTTTTTTTTACACTTTACAGCAGTGATTCCATTAGTATGCACTCGCACAAGTGTCATTAGAGAGATTTCTTTGTTTCACCCTTAAATCAGTGTTTTCGCTGTGTGTGTGTTTGTTGTGAAAATTAAAAGAGGGAGGAGGAGTTTTACTGTGTAAGACGAGGGGAAGGAAGGGGCTAATTCCACACACACACACACACACACACACACACACACACACACACACACACATACACACATATATAACGGGAACACTTATCTGTCGCGATTTATTTTTACTTTTTTAAAGGTAAAGTGCAGGTTAATTTGTTTTATTTTTATTTTATATATTGTATTAATTATTTTTATGTATTTATTGTTTTGGGCTGTGGAACGAATAATTTGAGTTTGCATTATTTCTTAGGGGAAAATACGAGTGTTTTGGAATACGAGCCCGCTCCCGGAAAGAATTATGCTCGTAATCCAAGGTTCCACTGTACTGTTTATTGGAAAATTACAAATTGTGTATCTTTTGTCAAACAACCCTACCTGTGATGATGTTTTTGTGTTTTGTTTAACAGTATCACGACGTCATGCTGAGGCTGTGTGGAGGCGGTCAGTGGGAACTCGCTCAACTGGACACGAGACGATGAAGCTCCAGAAAAACAACAGATTTCCCTAATTTTACTCAAAGAAAAGAAGTGAGATGCTGTATTTCAGTTTACAGGAAAAAAACATTACTCTAAACATTTTTTTTTTCACCTGAAACTTTTGATATCAGGTGAGAAACTCCGAGCTGGACCCGAGATGTCCCGGATTTCTAGAAATTACACCACTGGTGTGTCCTTTCAGGGAAAAAAAAAAAACTGAGATCTAAATAAGTGATTGTTTAGAATACTATAATTGCTTGTAATTAAAATGTATGTATGATTTAAATATTTATTCTGCTTACAATTCAGCGTTCAGCACATTGAGGCAGCGTAGTCCACTCTCTCGGCAGCACTCAATAAAATCTAAAGAATATTTCTAGAAACAACAAACACAATGCACATTACGGTTTAGAGGTTTTATCCAAGAATAGAAACATATCATGTGTTTTACTGTACTACAAAAGCAAAGGTGCAGTCCTTTCTTTAATTGAAATCAAATTGGATCAAATTGAAGGGTGTGCTTTTTCAAAATAAAATGAAATTTAACTTGTTCAGAGTGTACATTTAATAATACAAAGTTTGTATGAAATATTGTCAGAAGCCTCTCTAACAACTACGAATCAGTGTTTTTAACCATGTGAATGTTAAAAAATAATAATAATAAAGTGTTTTCATAATGTAATTCAGAAGGTGATCAGATATGAAAGTTGCTGGCTGAGTGCTGTATCAAAGCATATTCATGGAAAGTTGACTGGAGGGAAAAGTGTGGTGAGAAAAGGTGCACAAGCAACAGGGATGGCTGTTGAGCAAAGCCGACTCAAGACCTTGGGAAAGCTTCCTATGGAAGGGAATGAGGCTGGAGTCAGTGCATCAAGAGCCACCGTGCACAGACATCTTCGGGAAATGGTCTGCAACTGCTGCATTCCTAGTGTCAAGCCACTCCTGAACCACACAACCTCAGGAGCATCTTGTCTGGGCCAAGTAGAAAATGAACTGGACTGTTGCTCAGCTGTCAAACATCTTTTCAGATGAAAAGTAAATTTTGCATTTCATTTGGAAGTCAAGGTTCCAGAGTCTGGAGGAAGAGTGGAGAGGCACAGAATCCAATTAGCCTGAAGTCTAGTGTGACGTTTCCATAGTGATTTGGGGTGCCATGTCATCCGCTGGCGTTGGTTCACTGTGTTCTATCCAAAGTCAACACAGCCGTCTGCCAAGATACTTTAGAGCCCTTCATGCTTCCGTCTCCTGACGAGCTTTTACAGAGATGCCAATTTACTTGTCGAGCAGGACGTGGCACCTGCCCACAATGCCAAAACTAACACTAACTGGTTTGCTGCCCGTGATATTACTGGGCTTTGGATATTGTCAAGCGGAAGATGACAAACACCCGACCCGACAATATAGACGAGCTGAAGGCTGCTATTAAAGCAACCTGGTCTTCAGTAAAGCCTCAGCAGTGCCACAGGCTGATCACCTCCATGCCATGCTGCAATAATGCAGGAGTTTGTGCTAGAGGCCAAGAATCAGGTGCATAAATTAATATCACTTTTAAAAAGTTTGACATTTCTGTATTGTAAATTATTTAGATTGATCTTAGCAAGTCTTGTAATATTTTGAGATACTGGATTTTTTATTCTCATAATTTGTAAGCTGTATTATCAAAATTAAAACAATAAAAAAGAGCATTTGGTTATGAGACAAAACCTATGTTTTCAAGAAAATAAAACTAATTTAAATACATCTTTTACTGCCTGGCAGTGTTTATATAAATCCTGTAATGCACTGGGAGGCTGTTTAAAAGCGAACCTTAATAACCCACACCTCACTGCTCAACCGTATATATGAAGTTTCTAGAAATAATATCTTTTTTAAATTCAAATTAAAAACTGTTCTCAAGAATGAATGAAGATTTGCTTTGAAATGACTTTGGCTTGAGTAGATAGATGTGTGTATATTTTCTGTATTTAATGGAATTTGTACGGAACGATTAAAATAGTAAAATAGTATTTACACTTGTAGAGTTGCGCATCCACGTAGTTATCCAATCATGTTACTGATCACATGGAGCATCAGAATGGCAAAACGGCAAAGGTTATTGCTGCCAGACAGGGTAGTTTTGAGTGTTTCAGAATTTGTTCATCTCCTTAACCTTTCATTGAGGCATTTTAAACAGATCATCAAGAGGAAAACTCGCTGTTGATGAGCGATGACTGACTAGGATTTCATTCCTAATTCTCTCTACACCTGTATAAAAGCAACAAAAAATGCACATAGAAGATGTTGTTGGGTTGTGTGCGGAGTCTTAAATATTCTGCCGCAGCATCAGAATTTGGTCTCACAAGCATGGAGCTGACTTGTCTTGTGTGAAACTGCAAATACATAACTGTTGTGAACTAACACATTAAGCACATTCTTATGATTAGAAGACCTACAGTACGTATCGGTTCTAAAATACATCAGATTCGCAGCATTAAGAAAAGAAGCTGATGTTGAAATATACAGAATATTATGCAAGTTGCTTTATTCCGTGTCTGCTCTGTTGGGGGCGCCGTGCTGGGGACATCCGTGGCAGGTGTGGAAAAGATTGATGATGCCATGGGAAACTGTATGAAACTCAAGATTGATGGACATCCAGCGTCCCCTTAGCAGCAATTCAGTTCCATACAGTGTGATTATTTTGGAAAATCTAAAATAGACAAGAAATAACTAAATAAAAGCCTCAACTAATTCAATAACATATCCTTTATATGTTTGTTTTCTCCTTTGTGTGTTTGGTCCTGGTTTGTTGGTTTAATTTGTTGATAGAAACAGGAATATGTGTACCATTTTTCTCTTTTCTTTTAAATGTTTACATTTTTGCTTATTGTTCCATATGCTTTTTCATTCTAGTAGTGGCTTAAATCTTTAAATCAAAGTTCATACACTGCAAACAGATCCTCTGTGGTGGTAGCAGGATAATAATAATAATAATAATAATAATAATAATAATAATTTGCAATGACCCTGTCATAAAATAAAGAGAAAAACGTAATATTGTAATAAAAAGAAATGTTTAAGCAATAGCAAAATCCTTATTGTTGAAGGAAGGGGAGAAGCAACCTTACAAATTAAGTAATCATTTAATTAAGATGAAAGAAAAAGACCAATGAAGTGGGACCCAGTCATTAAATAAAGATCTGACTTTAATTTTAATGACATTTATTACATTTCATTAATAAATATAATTAATGCAAGTAATTAATGTAATAAGTACCTAAATCTAGGCGATTTATGAGTCTCTAAATGCGAAATTCCTAGTTTCTTTATCCTTTATCTCTCTCTAAATGCTTCAGTCTATATTAGCTGTGGAAAAGTCTACGTTGCACGCGGTGGCACTCGAAACAGGAACAGGATTAAAGCTCGGACTTCGAGCGCAAGTCTGTAAACAGTAAGAGCTGTGGAGAGCTACAAGGGCTCCGCAGGTCTCAGTGCTTGAGTTTCAAGCCGCTTTAAATACGAACCGAACTCGACCTGCTGCTGTCAATCAAGCATACGACTGGAGCCACAGGCCTGGGAAAAGCCCGTCGGCCTTCTGCCTCAAAAACAGCCCTGGGTCAGTCTGTCCATCGGCTTATATGTTGAAATGATAAAGGAATCTTTTTTTGCAATTGATTACAATAGAATGAAAGATCACACGGTTATGTTGCATTTTGCTTTTAAATTTGACGTTACAGGATTTCTTTTTGTTCGCCATGAAATTAGCAAAAACTGTTGTAACACATTAAATATATTCTAATGATTATTGCATAAGATTAGTTACTAATTTGATTTGGATTTAGTCTATAGTTTGGTTAACAGGGATGCAATTTAAAAGTGACCTTGTAACAATCTCATGAATAAAGAATGAGATACTTATAGCTGACTTTCCCTTTTCCCGTTTTTGATCTTCAGGAAGTTCTAATGATGCAACTTCCTGTTTAATATTTAACTTGCAATATTCAAGATATTTCATTTCAAACAGATGTTTCTAGTTACGTTTGAAAGAGAAGATGAGATGTACCTTAGTGATACTATATGAAAGTATAATTATAGTGTAAAGAATTCCAGGATTTGTTTATTTATTTATTTTTACCCACTATGTCATTGAAAGTGTGAAAAGAATAAAACTGATTAATTTAATCATGGTGGAATTTGGTGGATTTAAACGTGATCAGTTTTGGTGCAGGAATTCTGTAAGCTTGACATATAACTTGTTGATGGTTGTTCAATATTAAGTTGATCTGAAATGCTACTGAGTTTACTTAATGAGCTAACTTATAATAACATCATCTTGAAATAATAATGTAACAAGAGTTTATTGAAATGAGTCATTCTGTCGAAAATAACCCCAAAATAATGATACCTGAGTTGGACTCCAAATAAGATCTAACTAATGAGATCATGTTGAAATAATGAGAAGTCCAAAATAATGTTTTATTAGTAATGGCACATCTTGAAATAACCAAGTGTTACGGTACAAGAAGTTATTAGCTCAAAATAGTGACATCTGGAAATTTCACTTAGTTGTACATCTTAAAATAGAGTTAAAGTCCAAATCGGATTGATATCAAGTTGAAATACAGAAATATTGGATCCAAATAGTTAAGTGTTCACTTTAAATGATTTTTAAATGTAGACATAAGATAGGAAATAAAAATACTAATGTTAGCACAAACTTATAGCTTGAAAAGGTAAGATACTTAAAAAGGCATCTTGAACCTGAGAAGTTAAAATGAAAAAAAAAAAGGAAAATGAAAGGTCATTCTGAATTTTTGGCTTGGTCTTGACGATGATAATCGTGACATTTTTGGCAAATTGAGTTGCAATTGAAAAATAAGAAGATACTAACTTGAAATTGTGAAATAAGTTGTCAAATAAAGACTGGAAAGTCGAAATGAGAGATTACCTAAAATACCTGAAGTAGAGGTAAATTTAAAGTAATGAAATCGCAGCATAGATACATCAAGGCAAAATGATGATGGATACAATCTGAAAATAGTGAAACTTAAATAATAAAAGCTTGAAACAAATGTCTATGAAATAGTGAAAATAATGAACTATTCATTAAGAATGGCACTTATAACAAGCTCAAATAAAAGTTTAAGTTGAAAATTTAGATGCCAGGCCAAAGGCATAAGATACTCCACCTTACAGAATCAGTTAACCGTGGGACGTTATATACGTAGACAGGTGTGTGTCTTTTTAAATCATGTCCAATCAACTGAATTTACCACTGGTGGACTCCAGTTGAGTTGGATGATCAGTGGAAAGATGATGCATCTGAGCTCAAGTTTGAGTGTCACAGCAAAGGCTGTGAATACTTGTGTATATGTGATTTATTTATTTATTTTTAAATTGAAACATCCTTAACGCGGTCGTTATGTGGTATTGGGGAATTTTGAAGAAAATATTGAATTTAATCTATTTCTGGAATAAGGATGCGATGTTACAAAATGTGGAAAAGGCGAAGCGCTGTGAATACTTTGCACTGTACACTAGTCTTTAACTAGTAAATGAAGTTGAAATAATTAGGAGATTTAGATGCTTTATTAATGTGGAGAAGCTGCACGTGGTTCCTTTTGTCGAGAAGTCCTGTGGTCTCCTGTGGGCTCCTGTGGGCTCCTGTGGTCTACTGTGGGCTCCTGTGGTCTACTGTGGTCTCCTGTGGGCTCCTGTGGTCTCCTGTGGTCTCCTGTGGGCTCCTGTGGTCTCCTGTGGGCTCCTGTGGGCTCCTGTGGTCTACTGTGGGCTCCTGTGGGCTCCTGTGGGCTCCTGTGGCCTCTCCTCAGGCCAGCTTGCTGTGCTCCTGCTCCTTGGGGCTGGAAGATGGCGGGATGGTGACCTGCTCAGGGACAGGTTTATTTTGGACAGGAGGCAGAGCCTGTGTGAGAGGAGCGTCAGCTGTGTGTCAGGCTGCAGAGAACAGAGAATGAGTGAGTGGGTCAGGGTGGTGTGGGGTAAAAGGGGGGGATGACGCCGTGCAGCTCCACATTCCTGCTGTCCTGATCACACTCACCTCCTTCAGCACCTCCCTCTCCACTCCTGCGCGCCAGCGGTCTCACCACATTAACTCATTTCATTTGGTTTTTTATTATTATTATTATTATTATTAGTTTCATTTATTTTTCCTCCTTTCTGGATATACTCTTGGATATACTCTTTCTGGACTTCATGACACATCTCGGACCCGCCTGAGGATCGGTAAGAAGTGCGAGCTTTAGGGTTCTCATGCAGGGGGCACAAACTTTCGCAAAACACTCGGTGTCATGATGTTGCGGCGCGCGCGTTTGATTCTTTTGAAGTCTGAGACTTGAATTTGGCTTCAGTAAGGTTTGTGGTGTTGAGTGTGTGTGTTGGTGTATCAGACTGGAAAGCTCTGTGTGTGTGTGTGTGTGTGTGTGTGTGTCTTCAGAACAAAAAAGTGAAGTGGCTGTAAAAAAAAAATTAAGGTTAAATTAGCGCTCGTCCTATTGAGCAGCTGAGCGCGCGCCGCTTCTACAAATGGCAATAGCGCGAGACGCGCGCGGACAGCTGAGGCTATTTTCAGACACGAGCTTTAGAGTTAATGTCACACACACACGCGCGCGCGCACGTCATCTTTAACTTATTATTATTATTATAAATAATTTACGGTTATTTTACACTTACAATCATATTTTCAAAACCTTAAAAATGACTTTTTAAATTAATTAATTTGACCTTTTTTTCTCTGGTGGTCAGTTATTATTATTATTATTATTATTATTATTATTATTATTATACAAATATATATATATATATTTTTTAATACTATGTATAGAGTTATTTTAATAATAATAATAATTTATTACAATTATAAAATTGTTGAAGAAATTTAAAGATAGCTAATTTTATCTTGGTCTCATTTACAGTTTTTCTCCTTATTGAATTATTGCTCTTAATTTAGTAATTAATGCAACTCTAAAGAAATTGCACCCTCAAAACTGTGTAGTAGGTAAAGACAACTAGTTTTGTCTTTTTTGTTTCTTTTGAATTATTATTATTATTATTATTATTATTATTATTATTATTATTATTATTATTATTATTTCATTCAACCTGTTGAGTAAAGTTTGTCACAATTTTCACACAGTGAGCATTTTCAATGCAGTGTTTAATCATTTTAAATTGTCATTTTCATAAATGAATAACAAAATACTGTATTTAAAATACTTTTATCTTAATTGTGTATGTATAATGTAGATCAAACTGGCGGAAGTACATGTCGTTGGTGGTTAAAGAATTTGTGGAAATAGTTTTAAAGATTAAAGCTAAAAATTATTTGCTGATCTTTAAAGTAATCACTGATATTATTATTTCAGGTTGAAGTCCTCGTACATGTCTGTGTGTCTCTCTGTCTAACTTATTAATGCGAAGAAATCACATTCTGTAAGGTCGAGTATCTGACGCCTTGTTTACACTAAGTTGTCCTTCTTTCGTCGTCAGACAAATACACTCGTGTTCGGTAATCGGAGAGAGAATCACAGAATGACAGTTTTGTCTTAAAACGACTCCAGTGTGTTAAAATTCACTTATACCACTTCAGCGCTGTTATTTCAGCTGTGCAAATATGAACTAATGCCAGTAAAAATATTCAGTATAGCTTTTCTAATTAATATCTATTGGTGCAGGTGTTTGTTTACATAAGCGCATTAGTATCTTATTTTAAAGTAGATTATAACTGTTTATAATATCGCTTTTAGTCAACATTTTGATTTCACTTATGGTGCAGATTAAACTTCAGGCAGATATCAAAGTACTGCAAAAGATTCAGTGAATTCTGTCCAGACAGTTATGTGTGATACTGTGACATAATCTGACTAGACATACAGTTAGACAGAGAGGAAATTTTCTGAGACAGGTTTCAGGTTCATGAAAGTAAATGTAAAGATATAAGTTCTGACCAATGTACAGACAAAACCGTTCTTTTATTTCTATAGATAAAATTATGCTGTAATATATTTTTTTACAGCGTTTATGGAGGGAGGCAATCCATGTCGGGGGGGGCAGGGAGGGGGGTGATTTTAGCACATATCACTGGGCTCTCAGGTATTTTACACGCCCTCACCTCGGACTACCGGCGGATATGTTTGCTCTAACGAATCTCGTTGTGGCGCTTCATATTACTTCTTATTCTTAGCGCCACGGTCTCAGAACATACGAGACAAAGTGGTTTTATACTTCCTGCAAGAAGAATAAACATATAAAGATCTGTCCATTTATCTTAAACATGTAATGATCATAAGAAACAAACACTGATCTATTCATTCGTAGTCCACTTTCCTTTTTCAGAGTAAGCCATGCTATGTCGCGCTTTCGTTTCTGTTTCTTGGGGAAACAGACACATTTTTTCCGAGACTCTCCAATGTATGAAATGTAAAGATATTATTGAAAGGGCGAGTTCTTATCAATGTACAGACCCAATGTACAGATTTAATTTATATAGATGTGACTAGTCTAAGAGTGATCATTGTATAATTGCACTCTCAAAACTGTCTAGATAAAGATAGATGCAAGTTAAAAAATAAATCAGCTGTGTACATATCCCCCCCAACCCCCCAACGCACACACACACACACACACACACACACACAGCTAATGTCCATTATTGTGTTTGCAGGAGCCAGTTATGGACCAGAATCTTTTTGGAGGAGCCCCTCGGTTCCTGACTCGGCCCAAAGCATTCTCACTTAGCGTGGGTCGCGATGCTACTCTCAGCTGCACCGTTGTGGGCACCCCTGTTCCAGCTGTCAACTGGGAAAAAGACAAACTGCGCATTTCCACTGGAGGGCGCTTCAAAACCATAGAGGATGGGGATGTATATCGACTCACCATCTATGACCTGACACTGGAGGACAGCGGGCAGTACATGTGCCGTGCCAAGAATAATGTCGGTGAAGCGTACGCAGCTGTGACCCTGAAGGTGGGTCCTCCGGCCACAGTGGTCGAACGGGCGCCGGTGTTCACGGTGAAGCCTGTGTCCCCTAGAGTGGGCTTGGGTGGTGATGTTACTTTCTTCTGTCGTGTGGCAGCTCACCCTGCTCCCAAATTTGACTGGGAGAAGGACGGACGCTATCTAGGCGAGACCAACCGCATCAAGATCACGTCAGACAGCGAGTCCAGCACTGTGCGGATTCAGAGTGTCAGGAGCTTGGACAGCGGTACTTACACCTGCCGGGCTCACAACTCCATCGGTCGAGCACAAACTGCCGCCACTCTGGTGGTGGACACGCAGGACACGCGACTTCTCGACACTGACAAAAGCACCTCCCTCCTGTCTCACCTGCAGAAACGAAAAGAGGAGATGTGTAAGGATATTTCCCTTTACCGAACAACCGAGAGCCACTCCCTGTCCTCCTCCTCCTCCTCATCTAATATAATTGAAGGGCTCAGCAAGCTGGGCCTTGCCTCTGACCAGGAACAGCGAGTCTCAGCCTTGGCTGGGAAACTTCCCAAAGGTGTCTTCACCCGAACCTGCATGGTGACCGAGGGCAAGCACGCCAAGCTCAGCTGCTTTGTCACGGGCCACCCCAAACCCCAGATCATCTGGAGGAAGGATGGGGTGAACATCAGCGAGGGTCGTAGGCACATCATGTATGAGGACCAAGCGGAGAACTTCATTCTCAAAGTCCACTACTGCAAGCAAAGTGATAATGGCCTCTACACCTGCAATGCCTCCAATTTAGCTGGACAAACCTACAGTGCTGTTTTGGTGATTGTGAAAGGTAAGCTTGGGCAGACTGGAATTTGTTCAATATTTAAAGCCTTTGCATCCTTAAGCTATTTGAGCTTCATAATGTCAAAAATTCTTTCAAGGGGAAAGGACGCTGAGCATGAAAGATGCACATTTGTTTCCTGGTAATTGTTACTTTTGTTTTGATCCGACTTTTTCCAGGTTAAATTCTGAGAGGCTATTTTTGCCAACCCGTGCAAAGCAAACAGGCAGGACGTTGCTTTTTAAAATACAAATGTGGAATCAGTTCGTGATTATGTAGGTCATCACTAGATTTTTACCTTCCTGTTCTTACTTTTGCTTGGCGCACTTTTTTTTTTTTTTTTTTGGAGTAAAATTGATTTCCCTTTATTTGGGAAGTGGGTAGTGGATTAGGGCACAGAGGTAGTTTGGGATGTGGGTTATGGTAAAACTCAGTTGGGGTGGTAAAATGCAGCTTGTTGTGGGTTTAGCAATTTCTTTCTATTTTTGTTTTTTGGTAAAATAATGGCCATTCACGGTTTTTTCACGGAGTCTGTAGTGGGGGGAAAAAGTGCTACAAATTTTTTGTTTTCGGCAACGATGTCAGAGGCTAGTTTCCTTCCTGCCGCCAGAACGTTTATAGCCGTACCCTGTACAGTTCACACTTCATCTTTGGCAGGAAGTCTTGGAGATGTTGGACTCTATCACATTGCAGAGTCGCAACATAATCACAGACTGCCATCATTCTTTTGCACGGTGTCGTGTTGCGGCTATTTTTTATACGTGTTGAGTTGCTAGTGCTTGTTGAGTGGGGACTCAATGTCAGACACCAGGCTTTGGAAGATTTTTTATAAATGAACGTTTCTCGTTGTTTTGGTTATTGTAATGTCCGGATGGACAAGTGCAAAGCAGTGACATTAGAATAAATCCCATGAGAATGACATGATGTTCAGTGACTAAATATATTCAGCATGTCTTTGATTTGTAGCCAACAATAATGACCACTCTGTTATTCTAGAAGTTTCAGTTCCTCATATTCAGGTATGATCCAGTTAGTATGTTGGGTAACACATTTGGTAAAGGTCACAGTAACCTGCACCTCAAGCGAATGCCAGCCACACATAACGGCCTCGTTGATGTTCCAGATTATTCCAGAACCTGAAACTCTCATATTTAAACGCTCAGTTTTGGGGAAATAATATCAAGTCACTATTACGGCTACCGTGCGACCACCAATCATCTGCGAAGCTTTTTATCCATTAGAGTTTGTGATCCTGATTGGTCCGGAGGTATTGATTGATTTTCCTATAATGTTTCAACTTCTATGGTATCATTTCTACCGTAACAACCAGTCCACAGGATCTTGTGTGTGTTTTATAGATAGACGCTTTATCAATAGTGTCCAAACGTGTTGGAGACGTTTTCTGTAGTCACTTGGTTATTCAACACTCGTGGAAGGAGTCTCCAGTGTCAGAACTTATTTATTAACACAACAAAAAGGAGAGAGTAGACGATGGTACCGGACCAGAACTCAATGTGGTTCTCTAGTGTTCTAGCCCAGTGTTCTTTTTTCTTTTTTTCCCAAAAAAAATTGATGCTGTTTGACTTGCACATTAGAGGTCTTGACCTGTAACTGTATGACTGATTGATTGGAGGTTTTACAGTATGTACTTTGGGTGTTGCTCCAGAGATCAAATGCCTCATGGTGTAAAAATACACATACATACAGTACTTAGCATCTATCTATAGAAAGGACCGGCGTTTGCATCACAGCTGATTTTATTTTGCCGCTGATCCGTTTCAGCGCAGTAGTTGCAGTGATGCGTTAGTGTGTGTTCAGGTTTGAACTAGATTAGCGAAATCTGTCCCTAAAAGCACACCTACTATACAAGATAGGTGTGTTTGATAAAGTGTACGCAGTTATGCGGATCCTGTTTTTACTCTTTCAGAGCCCGCGGTGGCGTTTAAGAAGAAGCTGCAGGATGTGGAGGTGAAGGAGAAGGAAACCGCACTGTTGTTGTGTGAGGTGCCCATGCCAAGTACTCAAGCCTCCTGGTTCATGGAGGAGACTCGCCTGGAGCAGAATGCGAAGTATCGCATGGACCAGGAGGGCACGCTGCGTTCTCTCACCATCCACAATGTCACCACCAACGACGACGCCGTTTACATCTGTGAGATGAAGGAAGGGAGTCGCACTGTGGCCGAGCTCACTGTTCTGGGTAAAGTCATAAAAGTTCTTAATGAGACCTAACACTTGGAGTATCAACATTCTTCTTTGTTTCTATATATACACACACAGCCAATGTAAAGTTTAATTCCCCATGTGCACCTGGATATCCAGGAAACATCACTAAGAAGTTGCCCAGAAGGACAGTGGTGCCGGTGAGCGACACGGTGATCTTCTGCGTGGAGCTCGAGCACCCTGTCGAAGATGCTTATTGGACCAGGAATGGAGAGAAGCTGAAGGAGGACTCCAGGATCATCATCGCTCGCACACTTAAACAGTACACACTGACCATCCGAGACTGCACTGCGGAAGACTCGGGCGAGGTGGCGTTCATCGCCGGCGACTGCAAGACCTCCACGCGGTTCTCAGTCACAGGTGAGGAAACGCAAC
This sequence comes from Clarias macrocephalus, assembly GCA_011419295.1. Taxonomy (NCBI): domain Eukaryota; kingdom Metazoa; phylum Chordata; class Actinopteri; order Siluriformes; family Clariidae; genus Clarias; species Clarias macrocephalus. The sequence continues at coordinate 16,531 of JAAGKR010002797.1, forward strand.
ACCGTACTCGAGTGTTTGCTAGTTATTATAAGCGTCAGTGTTTGTCCTGCATGAGTGAACAATTGAGAGCGTAGTTATGTTTTAGAATCTGTTTTCATTTTGGAAATCTGTTGTCATTATTAGTAGTCAGTCTGGCATGATATTACCTTTTTTAAAAAATTTCTCCCCGTCTCATTTTGTGTACTTATTTGTAATTCTGAGATATAAGATATAAAGTACTCTATCTTATTTTATTCCACCTAGCACCAAGGAAGCATCCTCCGGATTCCCCCGTCAAACCGATTGTGCTGAACAAGACGGACAGCTCCATCACTCTGAGCTGGTCTCGGCCAGACAGCGAGCGGCCTGTACCCATCAACGGTTACGTGGTGGAGAAAAGGAAGGTTGGAGCTCAGACGTGGGTCCGGGTCACGGGCATGGAGCTTGTCTCAACCAGCCAATACACCATCAGCAACTTCACAGAAGAGAGCAGCTACCAGTTCCGCATTTCAGCCGTCAACGATTTCGGTCAGAGCGCCTACCTGGAGGTTCCTGGAACATATTATCTTGGTAAATTGTATTTCAGAAATATCTTTTCCAGAAAACCAATAAATCTCCATGAGAACCAGTCAAGCTAATCACCTCCTTTGTCTGTGTGTGTGTGTGTGTGTGTGTGTGTTCAGAGCCCACAGCCTCGGTGACGTCAGGTCTACAAAGCTGCACTGCCGTGTCCGGCGAAGAGGCCACCTTCAGCGTGGAGCTTTCCGCGACATGCTCCGGGAGCTGGATGCTGAACGGCCGACTGATCCGCAGCGGGGCAGACTACCTCATCACTCGCTCGAAGACCACGCACACACTAGTGATCAGGGAGGTGACCGTGTTGTTGGATGGAGCTCAGGTCAAATTCACGGGTGGGGGATCAGAAAGCATCTGCACCCTCAGTGTAAAAGGTGAAAACTCATCAAAGCTGAATCCTTTCCGCTAAACCCACAGCTTCAGTTTTACGTTCATGATTTTCATATGAACCCATACGGTGTTGTTTTATATAAAGACTTTGACATTTGTTTTAGTTGCCCCGGCACGTTTTACGATGAAACATTCTGAATCGGAGATCTTCACGTTCAGGGCTCACTCCTCTGCCCAGCTGTGTACAGAGGTGTCGGATGCCAGTGTCCAGGTAACTTGGTTTTAAAAACAGTAATGATACAGTCTGTTTTTTATTTAAAATCTATATTACCTCATTATATATGCTGTTGAATTCCTGATTCTGATTGGTCTGACTGTGCTGCAAGCAAGCAGTTTACTGTGTTAGAGGTTTGCGTTAAGGACATGTATATTAAACATTTTTGGAAGGAGTCTCCAGCTTCAGCTCAGGACAGAGTTTATATTTTGTGGTTTCTCCCTAATAGGAGAGAAATGTAAATGAAAGAACATAAGTACTGTTTATAAAAATTGAGGACTGGAACTTTAAGTAGTTTCTTGGAGATTCTATAACAACTTAAAAAAAAAAATATATATATATATATATTATATATATATATATATATATTTTAAAGCTCCTTGTCTTTGTGGCCTGCAGGTTTCCTGGATGAAGGACGGTAAGGAGCTGAGGATGGGCAAAAAATATGAGACCAAGAGTGTGGGATGCACACGCATGCTGACTATTCACAACGTCACTCATGAGGATGCAGGGATTTATGAATGTGTGTGTGACGGTGATAAACTGTCCTTCCGGCTCGCTATTAAAGGTAGATAAAGCTTTCATGAATATTTGCAACAACAACAACAACAAAAAAAAAAAAACATTTTAGTAATTCATTTTTAGTAATATATTATGAACATATTTTTTAAAAGCCTATGTTGTCTTTTGAAAAATATAAGATGGAATGATCTCAACATTCATTTAAAAATGATGTAAAATTGATGTATTGCCTGCATTTTTATTTATTTCTTCATGCAACAAAACGATTGAATCTATACTTTTTCTGCCACTTCTTTACATTTAGAATGGTTTCAAGTGGAACCTCTTCACAAAATATGTTCATATGTGGCATGTTTGACTTCTTAAATATCAGGAAAAAAAAGATCTACCGTAAATGATGTGATTAAAACTTCCACTTAAAAAACAACCTCTTTCTGCTAAAAAGTAATGAAAGAAACGACCAATTTAAACAAATTTTGTAACTCATCTCCCATCAGACGAACCAGCGAAATTTGTGAACAAACCCAAGACTCAACCCCTGGAGGTTTCTCCTTCCATGGGCGACATGACGCTGAGTTGCGAGGTGGAGTCGCCAACAACTACTGTTGTGTGGAAGAAGGAGCACAAAGAAATAGTGGAGGACAACAGGGTGACCTTCGTGTCCCAGGGGACGCAGAGAAAGTTGGTTATCAAAGGAGCCAAACAGAGCGATGAAGGACACTATTCATGTGAGACGACAGAGGACAAGGTCGCATTCAGGGTCAGAATACAAGGTATGATCGGCGCTAATTAGTCTGGGGGAAATAATGCGAAAGGACAGAGCTAATTTCACAAAAAGCAGAGCAGGCTGGGTATTAAAGAGATGAAACAATGGACGCAACCGTTGCTTGAAGAATTATTTTAATGCATTCCATTTAAATATATAGTCTATATGATTATGTAATGATTCTTATAGAAACTCAGAGAATGGGGAAGAGGTGAACAAGAGAAGGAAAGTCAAGTAGAACAGAAAGTACAGTGGAACACAGAGTAGAATAAAGTAGAGTTTTACAGAATAGAATAAAATCGAACAGAACAGCGCAAAGTGTAGAATAGAATTTAAAGCAGAATATAACCAAATGAAAGAACAGAAACAAACAGATTGTGATAGGAAAAAGAGAACACGCGAGAGACGTAGAGTTTAACAATAGAAGAGAAAACGGTGGACTAGATGGGAATAGAGCGCTGGAGTGGAACAAGGCGTCTGGTAATATTTAATAGAAAGAAATATACGGCAGAACATAAGGGAGCAGTATAGAATGAAGTAGGATAAAATATATAGAGTAGAACAAAATATCAGACTATAGAAAAGAGTAAAAGAGAATAAAGTTCAAAAGATGTGCAGTAGAGGATAATATAAAAGAGCCCAGTAGACCAGTGTAGAGTAAAAGGGAATCAAACTGCACAGAAGTGCAAAACAAAACGAAATCTTATTATATATAACGGAATTCAGTGTAGCCCAAATGATAAGGCTTCAATTTATATTCTAAATTTATATATCATATTTAAAGCTGCTTTATGGCCATGAATTGGGCCAAGCTTTGTTAAAAGTGCTCGATGAATAAACTAGAACCAAATCAAATAGAGTAGAAATTGAGTAGTAGAGTGAAATAGAACAGACCAGGGAGGTAGAGTAGAGTTAAGCAGAACAGATTAGTGCATATTATTTAAAAACGGTACAGTAAATGGTGGTTTAATCGTCCTACGTCCTCATCTTGTAGAAACTCGGGCCACTTTCATCAACAAGGACACCTATCAGAGGGAGGTGAGGGTTTCAGTCTCTCAGAAAGCCGTCCTGAGCTGCGACGTGTCCGACTCGAAAACGGAGGTGAAATGGTATAAAGACGGCAGACAGCTGATCTCCGGTAGGACCGTCCACGTGGAGACGAAGGGCAAAACCCGTCAACTGGTGCTGGACAGCGTGGAGAAGAAGGACGGTGGAGAGTACAGCTGCGAAGTCGGAAACGAGAAGCTCGCCTTCAAGATCCATGTGACAGGTGGGAAATGAAATCAAAAGTATTAGGGAATAAATTTAGTCTATAGACGCTATGTTAGCTTAACTGTTATTTAGTGAATTAGGCTGTATGTGTGCTGTTTGTTTGTATTATATAGTGCCCAAACCTGATGGAATATTCCATGAACCACAGTAGGCAGGGGAATTAGCGAGGTTGACTTGTTTAAAGTGTTTGTGGATATCAAAGTTTGGGCATAAAATTTATAGGCGTAGTATTATTGTGTTGTGCTTTTGTTGAACAATGGTGAAAGTTGGGGTGGTCTGATGGAGCACCGTTTACCCCACCACAGTGTCTTATTCATCAAAAAGTAAATAAAAAAAAAAACACATTCTAAAATGTTTTATTCCTCTTTTACATCAGCAGGTTTCTAAAAATGAGACATTGGTATAGGAATTTTATCCATTCTGGAGGCGAGTCCTTAAGGCAAAAATTTGTATTGTAAAACACATTTTCCCATAGGAAATAATGTAAATCCATTCCAGCCACCCAAAAGATATTAACAATATTACCAATTTGAACACTAGTGACAGCAAAAATTTCTGTTCTTCAGATGAAAATTCGTGCGTCAGGGTGTTTGTACCACTGTAAGGAAGCTCATGTCAAGACTTATTTAATGTCCTCACTGCAGCTCCCCCTGTAGAAACCCAAGCTCAAGCGACCTTTGTGAACAAGGACACCTATCAGAGGGAGGTGAGGGTTTCAGTCTCTCAGAAAGCCGCCCTGAGCTGCGAAGTGTCCGACTCGAAAACGGAGGTGAAATGGTATAAAGACGGCAGACAGCTGATCTCAGGTAGGACCGTCCATGTGGAGACGAAGGGTAATGTCCGTCAACTGGTGCTGGACAGCGTGGAGAAGAAGGACGATGGAGAGTACAGCTGCGAAGTCGGAAACGAGAAGCTCGCTTTTAAGATTCATGTGGAAGGTATGATTATTATTTTTTTTTAATAACTATGCATTTAATTCTGTTAATTTGCCCAGCTGTGTCTGTATAAACCGGAAGAGGCGTTGGATTAGAATCAAATAGACGGACTAAAAGCAGTGAAGTAAAAGTAAAATTGTATTACGTGTACAATGGAGTAGAATATGAAGTACTGGTTAAAGAGAGAGAGGTGAGGAATGGAGAAACGGAGACATCACTAAATGATCGACCTTGGACCGAGTGACAGTTCAGTTTGGACCCTGATGCTTTTCTGATAAATAAGAATGATAAATATATCAGTAATTTAGTTCTATTTTCCTTGAGGTGGGCGTGGCCAGGCGTGTCACTCAACAGAGCCAATCAACACAATAGTTTACTGTGTATAGACAGAGTATACAGAAGACACAGCATGGATCTGCCCAAAAAATGTTGGATGATGTAAATTTCCTTTATATTTCCGGTATTTATCTGGAATACAAACAAGTTCAAACTATAAGGTAGTTACTGGAAATTGACAATATTATTGAAATGCTATGGAAATTTTCGCACTTAAAGAAGATTTTGTTGACTGGACCTCTTAAACTTGAATTCAGTACCCAAGGAGTAACGTAAGGAACTAAGGAACTTGGAGAAGTTTGGTAACATGTGAATGAAAAACATCCTTTGTGTACCAGTTGCCCCGACAGAAGTTCAAGAACAAGCGACCTTTGCGAACAAGGACACCTATCAGAGGGAGGTGAGGGTTTGCGCCTCTCAGAAAGCCGTCCTGAGCTGTGAAGTGTCCGACTCGAAAACTGTGGTGAAATGGTATAAAGACGGCAAACAGCTGATTTCCGGGAGGACCGTCCACGTGGAGACGAAGGGTAATGTCCGTCAACTGGTGCTGGACAGCGTGGAGATGAAGGACGCAGGAGAGTACACATGCGAAGCTGGAAATGAAAAGCTGACCTTTAAGATTCACGTTTCAGGTATGGAAATGGATTTTTTCTTTTCTTTTTTTAATTAGCATAAGTCCTACCTAGCATGACATTCCTTGCTGCTGGAACTGTTTGGTCAGAAATAGTTGATGAGTTTTTTCTCACTGCATCTCTGACTGTTGTTCTTCCTACAAATGTGGTTGTTCTGATACGTTTATTTGGCAAACAACTTGCACATGAAGTCTTAGGATAAAAAATGTATTTAAACAGATCACATAATCACTGATGTGCGGATTTGTCTAAAAGAGGCTTGTAATATTTAAGGGGGACTTATTGCACAATATTCAATTTAATTCAATTAAGTTTTATTTGTGTAGCACTTCTAACAATGGTCATTGTCACAAAGCAGCTTAACGGGATCAAAAGAAAATGATGGAAAGGTGTATGAAATTTGAAAAATGTGTTTGAATCAAAATATGCATTATATAGTGGTAGGCAAACGTATTAAGACAACGCCTGCCATGTATTATACAGTAGTTCTCCCTGTGCACAAAGTAAGTGATGTCACTAATTGGCTCTAGTCTATCTGGCTTAAAGAGTTGTGCTAATTAGAATCACTTGGTTTGGTTTACTTTCTGTGTTCACCCCTGCAAAAAAAAAAAAAAAAAAGTCTAAAACTCTGAATTCTCAAGTGAAACTCCAGAAAACTTCTGTGGCTAATGTCTGTACATGATGTTCATGAAGCAATCAAGCCTTGAATGGATTGCGCGAATGATAGCAGTGTCGTCAAGACATTTTTTTTTTTTTTTTTGACTCTAGGCCCAGCTGGATCCAGGAGGTTTAAAGGACTTTATGCTAAATATTTATTATTGTAGAGCAATTTATCTTATCTGTCATTATCTTAAACTTGCAAGATTTCAAATTTCAAATGTGGACATTTCCAAGGTCTGTTGAATTGTATTTGGGCAATTTTTTCATGTGTATTGAAACCACACTTTGTTTAACAGCTGCTACAGTAGAATCCCAAGCTCTTGCAACCTTTGTGAACAAGGACACCTATCAGAAGGAGGTCAAAGTTTCCACCTCTCAGAAAGCCACCCTGAGCTGCGAAGTGTCCGACTCGAAAACTGAGGTGAAATGGTACAAAGATGGCAGACAGCTCATCTCCGGTAGGACTGTCCACATGGAGACAAAAGGCAAAATCCGCCAACTGGTGTTGGACAGCGTGGAGAAGAAGGATGCAGGAGAGTACAGCTGTGAAGTTGGAAATGAGAAGGTGGCCTTCAAGATTCACGTGACAGGTAGAAAAAAGTAACCCTTTCTCCTTTCTGACTTATTCACTGTATCAGATTTTCAGTCTTTAGGTCAACTCCACTGGAACCTTCAGACTAGTCTATAGAGTCTGATTGATGAGATCTGTTTGTTAATCTAGAACCTCAAGCCACTTTCATCAACAAGGACACCTATCAGAGGGAAGTTAGCGTTTCAGTCTCTCAGAAAGCCACCCTAAGCTGTGAAGTGTCCGACTTGAAAACTGAGGTGAAATGGTATAAAGATGGCAAACAGCTCCTATCGAGTAGAACTATCCACATGGAGACCAAGGGCAAAATCCGTCAACTGGTGCTGGACAGCGTGGAGAAGAAGGATGCAGGAGAGTACAGCTGTGAAGTTGGAAATGAGAAGCTGGTGTTCAAGTTTCAGGTGACAGGTAGGACATTTCTCATTTAGAAATCACCAGTTTCAATAGATATTTCCTGAACGATATCTCCTGAGGGATCTTCAGAGTATGAAACAACCCTAGTTGAAAAGTTCGGTATCAGAGCCCATACAGTGTGTTTGCATCTTCGGCCAGCTACTGTATGTCAATTTCATAAGATTCTTTCAGTCCCACTAATTTGAGTTCCTTACCTTTGTGCAAAGTGGCATACTCCACAGGTGGGTCCTGGTAATCCTAATCCGAGAGGAATACTTGATCTTTTTGGAGACTTCCTGTGGCTCTTTAGGCATTCTCCAACCTCTTCCCTCAGACCTGTTCACTAACGGTGGTCTCCTAGGAACATTTAGCTCTCACTGACATAGCGCAGTCATCAGCTAATATCTTGACTTCTTCAGTATTCATTTTATTGTGTTTTGTTTCCTGTGAACAATTTTTGACTAAGATGGAACAGCTCAGTAATGATGCAGTAAACTGTCCTCTTTAGAACCTCAAGCAGTTTTCATCAACAAGGACACCTATCAGAGGGAGGTAAACGTTTATGCCTGTCAGAAAGCCACCCTGAGCTGTGAGGTGTCCGACTCCAAAACTGAGGTGAAATGGTATAAAGACGGCAAACAGCTGATCTCGGGTAGGACTGTCCACGTGGAGACCAAAGGCAAAGTCCGTCAACTGGTGTTGGACAGTGTGGAGAAGAAGGATGCAGGAGAGTACACCTGTGAAGTAGGAAATGAGAAGCTGGCCTTTAAGATTCAGGTGACAGGTAGGAAAATAACCTTTCCTCATTTATGACTTATGCTCTATATTGGTCTTCAGTTTAATACCACCGACACTTTCCTGTCCTTGAATTATCCTGTTTCACTAGTATGGACAGTCTGATTGACCTGATTTGTTTGTTAATCTAGAACCTCAAGCAACTTTCATCAACAAGGACACCTATCAGAGGGAGGTAAACGTTTATGCCTCTCAGAGAGCCACCCTGAGCTGTGAAGTGTCAGACTTGAAAACTGTTGCGAAGTGGTATAAGGACGGCAAACAGCTCTTATCAAGTAAAACCATCCACATGGAGACCAAGGGTAAAATCCGTCAACTTGTGTTGGACAGCGTGGAGAAGAAGGATGCAGGAGAGTACACATGTGAAGTTGGAAACGAGAAGCTGGTGTTCAAGATTCAGGTGACAGGTAGGGCATTATGTTTCTCTACTTCAGTGGTCTCCAACATAAATTGTTATTTTCCTGTACATCATTTATTCCATTCACTAATTTTCATTCATTTTTACTGGTGTGGGCACGTCACAGTGGCAAGTTGGTTATTGAACTTTAATGCAAGCCATGTAAGACTTCACTTTTATTGTAGGTTTAGATATAGGAGTATATTACTCACAATCATGCACTAATGGTCCAAATAGCGCCGTGGAGTCAGTAAGTGGTGTCCTCTTGACCACCAGCTCCACCTTCTCTAAGAAGGCGAATATGCTGTGCTTTTTGGTGCGTATGCATAAGTGCCTCCCTGAGACTGGAGACCTCATAAAGACAGATGTATTTTCCACCAGGAATAACTACTACTACAAGGCTGTCTGCCTGGGACAGTTGAGTATTTTAATACCTTTAAACTCTTACACTTTTACCTACTAGGGGATCTCTGGGATAGGAGACAACCCAAATCGAGAAATTCAGCCTCAGAGCCCATACAGTGTTTGTGTTTGTATGTCAGGCCGACTATGTTGATTTCAGAAATTTTTCACACCGAATAATTTGGATTTGTTACCTGTCTGCAAAGTGGTAACCCAAATCCAAATGTACTGTAAAACCTTTTTGGACACTTCCTGTGGTTCCTTAGGCATCATTCTTTCTCTAACCTCCCCACTAGGACCATTTCACTCTTACTGACATCAGGCACTAAAGTTCTGATTTCAATATTCATTTAGTTGTGTTTTGTATCACGTGAATGATATTTACCTAAGAAGGAGCATCTCACTAATGATTCAATAAACTGTCCTCTTCAGAATCCCAAGAAGTTTTCATCAACAAGGACACCTATCAGAGGGAGGTGAATGTTTCTGCCTGTCAGAAAGCCACCCTGAGCTGTGAGGTGTCCGACTCCAAAACTGAGCTGAAATGGTATAAAGATGGCAAACAGCTCATCTCGGGTAGGACTGTCCATGTGGAGAACAAAGGCAAAGTTCGTCAACTGGTGTTGGACAGTGTGGAGAAGAAGGATGCAGGAGAGTACACTTGTGAAGTAGGAAATGAGAAGCTGGCCTTTAAGGTTCAGGTGACAGGTGGGTAAAATAGTATCATCTTCTTCAGCTCTCAGCTTCATCAACAGATATTGTCTTTCGTATATTTTATTTTCTAATTTTAATGGTGTAAATGAGTTGAAATATCAACAAACTGAGAAGGTTAGTCCAGACATCTCCAGTCACTGATTTCTGCATTCCTGGTGGATTCCTAGACAATCCCAAGCCAATTGATCCAAAATAGTTAAAATCCCTCTAGTCTATTTTGTGTCTGCCATAATCATCCATTATGATGTGCCTGATACAGGTCTACCAGGAGCCAACCAGAGGGTATCTTTTAATTGTTTAAGGAGCTGCCATAAAGATGGTCTCCAAAACACCTAAAAAATTGTGGAACTGCAGTCTGAAAAAAAAAAAGAAAAAGGTTTACTGTGTTAATCCTGTCCTCGGCGGGGTTTGTAGAATTTCTTGTCTCACCATCTTGAGGAAATGCCTAAACATCTTTGAGGCCACTCAAATGTTTGAATTGTACAGCTGATTTTACTGCAGCCCGTCTACTTCTGCTATATCTCAGCCCATATCTTTACCTATTACTCTAAACCATATTATCTCTGAAGATGCAGTCACAAAATTGTACAGGTACACCTTACCTAAAGGTCAATAATCAAAGAACCCATAAGCCACCATGTGTTCAGACAAAGTGTTAGATATTGGACATACATGACTTGCAGCAAAGTCTAATAATACTTCACTTTTATAGTAGGTTCAGATCTGGACGACTTACAGTATCACCATCATGCATCGAGCGATGAAGATCCAAGTAGCACTATGGAGTCTATAGGTTGTATCCTCTTAACCACTGGTTCCACCTTGTCCAAAAAGGCTGAATATGCTGGGGTGCTTTTTGCGGATATGCACAAGTACCTCCTTGGACTTGAACCTCATACAGGAAGCTCTACGGTTCACCAGAAATAACTACCAATGGAAAGCCATCTGCCTGGGACTGAGTATTTCAATACCTGCCTGATCCCAAAATAGGAGACAACCCCAATTATGAAGTGTGATATCAGATCCCTTACAATGTGTTTATACAGTATGTCAGGTTAGCTTTGTCCATTTCATAAGTTTCTTTCACTCCCACTAATCTGGGTTCTTTACCTCCCTACAAAGTGGCATACACCACAGGTGGGTCCTGGTAACCTTAATCCAAGTGGGCCCTGGTAACCACTTGGGTTACTTGAACTTTTTTAGACTTTTTTTAGAGTCCTGTGGCTCTTTAGGCATCTCTATTTTTCTGTTCTCTCCACTCAGATCTTTTCACTAAGGGTGGTCCCTCAAGCTTACACTAACACAGGACAAAAGTCTTGACTGTGTTTTGTTTCAGGTAAACAATATTTGAATAAGAAGGAGCATCTCACTAATGATTCAATAAACTGTCCTCTTCAGAACCGCAAGCAGTTTTCATCAACAAGGACACCTATCAGAGGGAGGTTAAAGTTTCTGCCTCTCAGAAAGCCGTCCTGAGCTGTGAAGTGTCCGACTTAAAAGCGGAGGTGAAATGGCATAAAGATGGCAGAGAGCTGATCTCCGGGAAGACTGTTCATATGGAGGCTAAAGGCAAAGTCCGTCAACTTGTGTTGGACAGTGTGGAGAAGAAGGATGCAGGAGAGTACAGCTGTGAAGTAGGAAATGAGAAGCTGGCCTTTAAGGTTCAGGTGACAGGTAGGAAAATGACCTGTTCTCCATTCTGACTTTAAATGAACTGTATCAGATTATCAGTCTCCAGTTTAACACCACTGGAACCATCCTATCCTTGAATTATACTGTATGTACAGTCAAATTGACCAAATTTGTTTGTTAATCTAGAACCTCAAGCCACTTTCATCAACAAGGACACCTATCAGAGGGAAGTCAAAGTTTTCACCTCTCAAAAAGCCATGCTGAGCTGTGAATTGTCTGATTCCAAAACTGAGGTGAAATGGTATAAAGATGGCAAACAGCTCCTGTCGAGTAAGTCTGTCCACATGGAGACCAAGGGCAAAATTCGTCAGCTTTTGTTGGACAGCGTGGACAAGAAGGATACAGGAGAGTACACTTGTGAAGTTGGAAATGAGAAGCTGGTCTTTAAGATTCAGGTGACAGGTATATAAAATGTTTACATTTTGCATTTGTATTACTGTCAATTAGAGATTAAAATAGGAGTCCAGGTAAAGCTATGATAATTTTGACGTTTTCTGTGATCTCACAAACTTGCATCAGCTTAGCGAAGGATGTTAACTAAACAATGGGTAATAACTGGGCGGCCAATTTTAAGTGTACGGTAAGTATTCCATTCTTCAAAACCCTCACGAAACTGTGATGGTCGAATTAAATACGGCAATTTAGTTTTATTTGTCATTGTAACATCCACCACCATCGTCATAATCCCACCACCAGCGGCACTATACATCTGCTGAAGATCTGGTGATTACAAGTTGGATTATTTCTCATGCACTCATTTCAGAACTTCTCTTTAATGCTTCTCCCTTCAGAACCTGAAACAGTTTTCATCAACAAGGACACCTATCAGAGGGAGGTGAACGTTTCCACCTCTCAGAAAGCCGCCCTGAGCTGTGAAGTGTCCGACTCGAAAACTGCGGTGAAATGGTATAAAGACGGTAAACAGCTGCTCTCCGGTAGGACCGTCCACGTGGAGACGAAGGGCAAAACCCGTCAACTGGTGCTGGACAGCGTGGAGAAGAAGGACGCAGGAGAGTACAGCTGCGAAGTCGGAAACGAGAAGCTCGCCTTCCAGATTAATGTAGCAGGTACGTTTAACAAAATCGCCAGCAACTAGTGAATTATTCTTCCTATTTACTCAACAATCCTTATTTTTCTTTCCATAGATGTCTCTGCTAAATTCCAAAAGAAATCCAGTGCAAAGGAAACTGTAGCTGCGCAAGAAACCGAGAACATTACCATAACCACAATGGTAACAACTGAGAACGCTAATGTTAGTTGGTTCAGGGACGGAGTCCAGCTGAAGGAGGGTGATAAGTACGAAATGAAGAAAGACGGTTTGTCTCACGTTCTTATTGTTAAGTCTTCTGAAGCAAAGGATCGCGGCACCTACACCTGTCAGACAGCTGAGGACAAGATGGAGTTCGAGGTTCAGATCAAAGGTACAAATTTGTCGAACAGTACAGTATGTCTGCGAGATTTCATTTCTTGCAGTTAACTTTTAAATACTTTCTTCAGAGTCTCCACTGAAGTTTGTGGTTGGCTTGGAGCCAGCATCTGTCGTCCTGGGCAGCACCATGACTCTGTCCTGCCAGATAAACCGAGCTGCAGGGGATGTCCTCTGGAGACACAACGGCAAAGAAGTGAAGCCTGGAGGCAGATACGTCATCCGTGCTGACGGAGCCCAACGTTCACTGACCGTATCTTCTGTAGCCCAGGAAGATGAAGGGGAGTATAGCTGCGAATGCAGAGATGACAAGACTACTGCTAAGATCACTACTAAAGGTGAGCAAACCATTGTCAATGCTGAATTCTTAGTTAATTAGATATTTATTCTTGCACTCTAAGTGTGCACAAGGAGACAGCGTTGTTTGTTCTGTTATAGCTCCACGTTTCGTGAAGATTGTGTCCAGGTTGAACAACGTTGTAGCAAATGAAGGCAAGGATGCCATCTTCAAATGTTCTGTCACGCCTGCGGATGTGAGCTTGAGGTGGATGTTTAACGACGTGCCCATCACGTCGGGGACGAAATTCAAAATCGCTCATGGAGGTACCAGCCATTCGCTTACGATCGTGGGGGTCACACTCGAGGACATGGGTGAAGTCAGCGTGGATGCTGAAGGGAAAGTGTGCAAAGCAACCCTGCAAGTGCAAAGTAAGACGTACCAAATATCTATACACATAATTCGTCACCCTCGCTCATTATTATTATCTGTTTACCAGCTGGATGATTCAGTTAACTACTACAGCTGCAGTACAATTCAGTCAAATTTTGAACCACTTTTTTTGCATTAATGTCTTGAATCCTGTGTCCATTAACATTAGTATCCTGTTTTATTTACGGTTATTAGTTTCAACTAATTTATTAGATTGTTTCACAGATGTGGTTTGATCTGTGCAATTTAAACAATTATGGATTTTTCTCTCTATTTTAAATCACGTCACACTTTGAAAATTTACAGAAATTATTTAACATTGAAGGCTCTAAAAAGTGGTGAATTCCTTACAAATATTCATGCTGTAGGTGGATGACTGCCACCTGCTGGACTGGAGCTGAAAGTTTGGCAGAAAGAAATGATTCTCATTGTACAAAACATATGATATAAAAAAAAACATTAAATTTACAAGAACTGATATGATATTTTATGTGCTATTAACTTGAAAATCGCAATGTCCCAATGCCTGAAAAAACACACAGTATCAGACCAATTGTCTACCTATGCTTCAAATCTCTAGCTGTTAGCATGGATGTTAGCTCACCACATTTTTTTTTATTAATTTATTTATTTTTTGCTTGTTTTATGCTAAAGCCTTAACCGTTTACAGCTTAAACTATTAGGTGAAGTTTTTTAAATGTGACGCAGGGTGTCTTCAGAATTCCTTGAGAAGACCAGGGTTTTGTCTTACCTGTTTTTGCAGAGCTCCCTGTTCTGTTCATTAAGAAGCTTGAGAACAAAACTGTCCAAGAAGAGGACAAGGTGGAGCTCCAGGTGGAACTGAATAGGCCGTCCGACGAGGTGAAGTGGATGAAGAATGGTATTGTGCTGCAGCCGGAAGGGAATCTGCAGATTCAAGCTGATGGAGTTAAACAGACTCTGATCTTCAAGAGTGTGACCTATGCAGACCGAGGCGTTTACTCTTGTGAAACTCTGGATGACAAGACTCAGGCCAAGCTCACTGTGGAAAGTAAGCTGCCTTTGGCCTTCATATCAACATAAAAGTATTTTATCTACCCATTTAATAATTACAAAATAAAGTCTTTTTGCATTTGAGAATTTAGAACAAGTATTTAGGTTCTGTATTTTTTTCCCCTTCAACTCATAGTAACAATATATTTGCAAAAACAATCAATTAAATTCATGTGTGGGTATGAACTGGAATGATATTTTTGAAGTTGAGGAAGTGTCATGGTTTAATTTTGAGTCACTTTGAATTGAAATCCAAAGGCAGATATTTGGAGCACTAAACAGACACGGATTGTCATTGTATTGTTCTGCTACCTGAAACAGTTTACAATTCTTTTTTTATCTGCTTCAAATGTGATCCTTTAGTGAAGAAGATTCAGGTTGTTAAAGGCTTAAAAGAGACGAAAGTCCACGAACAGGGTACGGCAACGATGGAGGTGGAACTCAGCAAGCCTGATGTGGAAGCCTTCTGGACCAAAGATGGACAGAAACTCAGAGCAAGTCCCAAGATCCTCATTACAGCTCTGGGACCTAAACATTCCTTAACCATGTCCCAACTGAAGATGGAAGACAGCGGGACAATCTCTTTCCAGGCAGAAGGCGTCCACATTTCGGCGAAACTCATCATTACCGGTACGTCTTCTTGTTCGCTGGGAAGCTTAAGCTAAAACCTTCTGAATAATAATAAAAAAAAGTCTAATTTAGACTATTATATTTTGCAGAACCTCCTGCAAAGATCCTCAGGCCTTTAGAAGACGTGAAAACTCCAGAGAAGGAAAACGCCACCTTTGAGTGTGAAGTGTCCCGAGTGAACGCAGAAGTAAAGTGGTTTAAGGTATACAGATACTTTGTACAATCTTTGCCACAGTCATGGAAATACTGTATATTACACAAAACCTATTTCTCCCCCTAGAATGATGATGAACTGAAACCAGGAAAGAGATACATGATTCATTCCCAAGGTCGGAAGCGTAGCCTCCTGATCCAGAAGTGTACTTACGAAGACCAAGGATTGTACGTGTGCAAAACGACAGACGACAACACTTCAGCCAACCTGACCGTTCATGGTAGGAAGGAACTTTTCTTCTAGGAGACAAATTAAATCATAGGTTTAGTGCCTTGGAATCAATCATTGGTGTTTTTATGCAGCCCGTGACATTAAGATCGTTAAGCAGCTCCAGGATCTGGAAGTGATGGAGAAAGAGAGCGCAGCGTTCGTCTGCGAGGTGTCGCATGATGAAGTAGAGGGTCAGTGGTTTAAGGGTGAGGTCAAACTCAGAGCCGGAGATAACATCAAGATGAGACAGGAAGGTGAGTAAGTTTTACCTTACCAACAATATCATCTGTATTATAATGAGACGAAAATGTTTCACAATGTGTTGTTATAGCAAAATAAGTCAGAGAGGTAACTCTAGCAATTTATTCTTTTTTTTTTTACCCTATTCTAAAGGAAGAACGTATGTTCTACTCTTCAAATCTGTCAAGGCTGAAGATGCTGCTGAAATCAAGTTCACCGCTGAAAAGGCCTCATCAGTTGCCAAGCTCAAAGTCAAAGGTTGGTGCTTTAAAGTAAACATACTGTAATGTCTGCTGAATTCCTTGCTTCTCTAGATACTTTAAAAACGTTCGACTGATTACAGAACTGCCTGTGAGATTCGTGAAGAAACTTAGAGAGAAAATCGCCATGTACAAGCACAGGGGAGTTTTAGAGTGTCAGGTGTCTCGAGAGAGTGCCAAGGTCACGTGGTACAAGAACAAGGACGAGATTAAAGCCAGTAAGAAGCATGAACTCTCCAGCGAGGGAGTGTATCGCAAGCTCACCATTAACGACGTGGACTCTGGGGACGAAGCTACGTACACGTGCGATGCTGTTGACGAAAAGACGTCATGCAGGCTGCTTGTGGAAGGTAAGGATAGATGAAAATATGTTTACAGTTTTAGGTGTAAAAAATCGGTCATTGTATTAAAAAAAAAAAAACTCATCTGCAGAATTCTTTATTTTTTAGTAGTATCGTCTACCTAGAAATAATATCAAACCATTTGGTCCCAGCTGAGCTCATAGTATAATATCCTGATGATTTCCAGAGCAGGCCATCAGCATCGTCAAGCAGCTCAAGGCGGTGGAAGTGACTGAACCGTTTGCTGCCCACTTTGAGGTGGAAATCAGTGTGGAAACAGTCAAGCCGGTAAAGTGGACCCTAAATGGAGAGAATCTGAGCGAGAGTAGCGACGTTGAGATCGAGAAGGAAGGCACTATGCATCGGCTCACGTTTAAGAAGACCAAGGCTTCCATGTCAGGCAGTGTGCAGTTCACGGCTGGAAAAAGCAAATCGACGGCTCAGCTCATGGTCAAAGGTTCGGCTGATCGTAATTACCAGAATGAACACAAATGCGAATACCTCTGCATATTTTTTTTGTTTTCAGCCAATGATATTAATCGAATAGTAACGACTTTTCTACAGAGCGTCCCATCGAGGTGGTCGAGCCCCTCAGAAATGTCACCGCCCAAGAAAAGGCTTCAGCCAAGCTTTCCTGCAGGCTTTCCGCTGTCCCGAAAGAAGTGTCCTGGTTTAAGGGTCAAACTGCTCTGGAGGCATCGAGCAAGTATACCATGAAACAAAGTGGCACTGAAATGCAGCTGGTCATCCAAGCACTGACTCCAGATGACACTGGAGAGTACCGCTGTCAAACTTCGACCTGTGAGACCAAAGCCGCCCTCACTGTCGAAGGTAAAGTACACTGTGCTTAGCGTATGTAAGATATCAAGCATTTTTGAAAGAGAAAAGGGAACATTGGAACAATTTTGAAATTTGGTCCGCAGAGCGTAAAATTCAGATCACCAGGCGGTTGACGGACGTGGAGGTCGATGAAGGAGGTGACGCTGTGTTCACCTGTGAGGTGAATTACGCAGACGAGGAAGCCGAGTGGTTCCTCGACGACAAGCCGCTGTTCAGCAACGAGGTTAACGTTATACAGCACGTGAACAAGACGCATACCATCACCCTCAAGAACCTGGCGCCGCTAGATGGTGGGAAGATCACCTTCAAGGTTAGGGAGGAGAAACAAACGGTCTTCCTGAAAGTGAAAGGTATGATGGTTTTGAGGGAGAATGTTTCTACTCACCCCCTTCTGTTGCAAGCTGGAAATCACCTTCATTGTTCCCATACTTTTAAGTTTCATGTAAAAATCTAGGTTCCAAGTTCTGATGAGCCCGAAACGTAACTTTTTGTCTATTGCATAAAACGCTACGTTTGTTGAGGACCCCTTACTTCAAGAACCCTTTCTTGTTTATGAAGCATAGTGGTGGTAATATCATCCCATGATAATGCTTTTCATCAGCGGAAACTGTTCAGCATTAATCGAACTAAATGTGGATGAATACTTGCGCAATACTTGTGCGTAACTCTCGTGGCACTGCGTAATTCTGAATGTTTTATTTTGGTGTGTTGAACTGCAGAAAAGAAAGCCGTTTTCCTTAAGCTGTTAGACGACGTGATCGGAGAAGAAAAGGGGACTGTGACTCTGAAATGTGAAGCCTCAAAACCCACAGTGTCCCCTGTTTGGCGGAAAGACGATGCCGTCCTCTCTGCAAGCAGCAAGCATGAGCCGTTACACGATGGCAGGATCCTAGGGCTGACGATAAGGGACATCACGCAGGCAGACGCCGGGGAATACAGCTGTGACCTGGGTACAGATCTAACCAAATCTAAGGTCACCATTAGAGGTATGATGAAAGGAAAGGAAAATGCATGCTGAGACCGATACTTCATCTGTTTACAATGTTGTGCATGTTTTGCATGTCTAATGTCTAGCTTTGTATATTGTTTCCTTAAATAATGTGCATAAATAATAACATGTTAGTATAGATTGTATAGACCTTATGACCAATCAGAATAGAGAATTCAACATCACCGTTTAAAATGCTGCTCTTGAAATCTTTTGCACATCTCCCAGACATCAGCATTGGCATCACAAAACGCTTGAAGTCCGTGGAGGCGAAAGCAGGTGAGACCTGCGTGTTTGAGTGCATCCTCTCTCGAGAAAGCTCAGACGAATGCTCATGGAGCATGAAAGGCCAACCTGTGACAAGCGGAGGGCGCTTCCAGATTAGCAGCAAGGGGCGCAAGCACACGCTTAGCATCAAGGGAGTGACTGGGTCTGACTCTGGGGACGTCGTTTTCACTCTCAAGGACTTGACCTCGAGAGCAGCGTTGTCCGTGGAAGGTGAGGTGTTCTCTATAAGGATGTGCTTGTCACTTTTCTGTCATCTTCCAAGGTTGTATTGTTGTGCAAGAGTTGTTGAGCCCCAGATTTACTCCAGGCAAGCCCAGAACTCCAAAAAGTACCAAAAGTAAAAGGCATTGCATATTGGTATCTGCAAGCAAACCTATTAAACAGCTTCACAGCTGTGTTTTCTTTCACCTCAGGTGAAATTCCTACCTTCACCAAAGAACTTCAGGGTGTTAGCGTTGCTCCTGGGGAAGATGCGGTGTTCCTCTGTGAGCTCTCTCAGCCTGGCTTGGGCGTTGTTTGGTGTAAGAACGGAAAGTCGTTCCAGAAAAGCCTAAAGTATGAGATGATTCAGGACCGTAAGATTGCCAAGCTGATTGTTCACAGTGTTACCACTAAGGATTCTGGAGAATACAGTTGTGAAGTGACTGGCGGACTGAGCTCAAAAGCTCAACTGGAAATCAAAGGTGCTTCTACAATCGTCTTGTTTGTATCTGTTCCCTCATAACTGCTGACTTCCGGGTTTACAGTAATTCTTCTTCTGCATTACAGAGCCTGAGAACAAGTTCATCCGTGACCTCAAGAATATCACCGGCCCTGAAAGAGGTACCGTCAGTTTTGAATGTGAAACCGCTCGTCCAGCTTCCAAGGTCACCTGGATGAAAGGTTCGAAGGAGATCGCGGCAGGAAGGAAGTATCAGATGGCACAGAAGGAAAGAGTCCATATTCTTACGGTGAAAGATTTGGATGAGGCTGACAGCGATACGTACTCGTGTAAAGTCGACGCTGCCAAGAGTGCGGCCAAGCTAACCGTTCAAGGTAAGGACACTTTGATTTGCATTGTCTAGTCATTGATGAGAACTTGATAATTAGCATGAAATTTACTTTTACTTCCCTGCAGATTTTATTTTAATCGGTCTTAATATCAGAGGTTACCAAATGCAAACATATGCTCCTAGAAATGCCACTTACCTAGGTATGTGAATCTCCTAATGTGCCAATTCTCTTCATCTGTTATCCAAAATGGTCAGCTCTTCCCACTATTTTCACTCGTGAGTTGAAAGACCAGAAGGCTCTGGAGAAGGAAAGTGTCACCTGGTCCTGCGAGCTGTCCAAACCTGGCGTGCCCGTTCAGTGGCACAAAGGGGATGTAGACCTTCGCTCTTGCGCCAAATATGAATTCCGGCAAGATGGCCACCTCGTCCAGTTGATAATTCATGACCTTAACACTGAAGACTCCGGATACTACACCTGCGAGAGCGGAGATCAGAAAACCACAGCGCACCTCGAAGTAAAGGGTAGGATTTGGGCAAAACTGGATTTCTTATGAAGGATGGCATGGCAGGTTTTTCCTATTTCTCAACGTGATCTCTTGGCTTTGCAGAATTACCTGTTGTGTTTAAAACACCCCTGAGCAAGCAGGAAGCCGAAGCTGGGGAAACCGTCATATTCCGGTGTGTACTTAACAAACAGTGGATGCCTGTAGTATGGAGAAAAGATCAAAAAACTCTACAGTCCAGTAACAGGCACCAGTTAAGGCAAGATGGTGCAGTGGTCGAGCTAGTCATCTACAAGCTGCAGGAAGCAGATTCAGGAGAGTATTCCTGTGATTCAGGGCATGATACCACTTCTGCCCGACTGACAGTGAAGGGTAGGAACCAGTCTTCTTCCCTCTTAACTCTCAGCAGTCACGTTAACTTGGCTTTACTTCCATTTCATGCATGGTTTGAGTTCACAAAGATGCAACTTTCTGTGTTCCATTCTTTTCCTTTTCAATTCTTCTCGCATGGAACATACTTCTCTAAGAATTTCACCACATGACACCAAATCCAAGGCTGCATGATTCTATTTTAATATCAATCTTAATGACGCTTAAACCCCGATTTTCATGCACTACATTGTTAAATAGCCTACAATACCTAGTACGCTGTTATACTGTTAAATTTGTATGCTGGTTTATTTTCTTTTCTTTGGGACTGCTATGCACTGTGTTTCGAATTAATTACATATTCATTTTACAGGCTTTTTACAAACCCACATTTGTAATTGATGCACTAATTGTTCAAAAGTATGTGCACCCCTGACCACCACGGCCCGTTATGTTCTTGCCGAACATCCCTTTTCAGATTTATTCCCTCTTTGCTCTTTAATTGGCTTCACTCTTCATAGTTGTGGAGCACATTGGTGACTTTAGGCACTGAGGTAGGGCTGTTGAGGGAGCGCCAGATCTTCTTTGCCAACCTTAACACATCTTTTGTTCACATTGTAATGCTGGAAGAGGTTTGGGGCTGATGATTCCACTGAAAGTCAATTGTAATGCTACAGCACACATTCTCAAAAAATGCTTACTGTGATGGTCAGGTGTCCACGTGACTGTGGCCATTTAGTGTATTTGCATACCATCTGTCGATCGCTGGTGCAGATCAGAGTAACGGGTGTGGCAGTTTGACGAGTAAGGAGCTGCTACATTTTTTATTTATTTTTTTAAATGGCCACCCTTATTCCGACTACACCGTTCGTTTCCCCCCGTCAATACAACTGGCTTAAAATGTATCCTGGGTGATGTGTATTAAACAGAACTTGACATTACTATTGACACCGAGCTGAAGAGCTGCATCGTCAACGAAGGAGACGATGTGTCCTTTGAGTGCTTTGTATCTCACGACGGCGCACAGGACGTGACCTGGGAACTTCAGGGTGTTCCTCTGCAGAGCAACGAGATGAACGTGATCCGGGCGGAAGGCAAAAAGCACTCGCTTACTCTAAAGAGTGTGACCGAGAAAGACTCGGGCACCATCTCCTTCCATGTGGGAAGCCACACTTCCTTTGCTTGTCTCACAGTTAAAGGTAAACTCATTCGAGTCTCTGAAGACTCCCCCAGCTGCAAGGCTGTGCATTATTTCCTTTCTATCCCCGACTTCCTTTTGAGTAACATCACGTTAGGATTGCTATGGTCTCTTGAGGCATGGTTCAAAGACTTAATTCCTTATATTTCAATCGTTCTTGTTCATATTTCACTTGTGTTTAACATTTTTTAAACCCGCTTTTCCCCCCTGATCTTTTCCTTGCTAGATATTACCTTAATAACTATGTTGTAAATTATGTTGTAAAGGCATGAAGTACTTTAATTCCTCTTATATGTAAATGTTTTTATTAATTAAAGAATTAAAGATGTTTTGGACATTTATAGTTGCTCTAATGTTGTAAAGCCTGTTTATAGTTAATTTTTATAGTTTTGTTTTGGCATGTTTCCTATAGCACGTGCAGTCATTTTCTAATTAGCCTCTGATTTTCCTTCTGGAAATTTCTAGTGATCGGAGCTCAGAGTATCCAAGTGCAATCACTAACAGCTTCATCGTCGCTGCTTTAATACTTATTTCCAGACATCCTGGAATGCACGCTGCACGCATGTGACGATGTACACCCGATGTGATCTAACACCTGCAATTAAAGATACTGTATAAGGTTTATGCATGTAGCAATAATTCATCATTATGAGGACCTTCTGAGTATTACTGAAGCTTTATAAGGAAAATCTAACAAAAATGTATTTGGCTATTGGAATTGCTGCTATAAGGGGGAAAAAGTTCAGGTATGGAAGAGTTACTGTGTAAGACGAGAAACGGGAGAGGGGAGGGGCTTATTCCTCCTTTCCTCTTACTTTAGCTTCACATACACACACACACACACACACACACACACACACACACACACACACACACACACACACACAGCACCTGCATGCATAAACAGAAACACTTATCTGTCGGGATTTATTTATACTTATTTTTAAAGGTAAAGTGCAGGTTAATTTGTTTTATTTTTCTACTTTATATTTTGTATTAATTATTTTTATGTATTTCTTTTTTTGGGCTGTGGAAGGAATCATTTTTGGTTTCCATTATTTATTATTCGAAGATTCAATTTGATTAACGAGTTTTTTTTGGTATACGAGCCCACTTCTGGAACAAATTATACTCGCAATCCAAGGTTGAAATTGGATTTACTGATTTGTTTTAACAAACAAATAAAAATCTTGCCCAGTGCACTTCAAGTATCCTTTCCATGCCATATTTTATTTTTTTTTTGGCTTTCTCAAATATTTATTTTAACTATTACTTCTTTTGCTTCCTACCATGTGCTTCTAGCTGTCCCTGTGCTGCAATTTACAAGCGACCTGAAGAGCCAAGAAGCTGTAGAAGGCGATAAAGCTACGTTATCCTGTGAAACCTCAACCCCCGATGCCCATGTGACCTGGAAGAAGGGCAGAATGGTCCTTTCTGAGGGGGACAAGTATTCCGTTCAGAAGAATGGAACAATCCAGACTCTGGTGATCTACAAGCTGACGGTGGAGGACGCCGGAGAATATGTGTGTGAAATCGGCGACAAACAAAGCAAAGCCACATTGAGCGTCAAAGGTGATGAGTTTTAATCTTTTCTTTTGTTTTGTACTTCATAATGATGCAGAAATCCAGGTCAGCATCTTCTACGTCACAAACTGTAAAATCTAATTTGGGAAAATATTCTTAGAAAGAGTTGGCTTCTTTTGCGCTTCTCTTTATCTAGAACGTGTCCGAATTACCAGAGAACTTAAGGACGTCACAGTGATGACTGGCGAGGATGCCGCGTTCCACTGTGAGGTGTCCCAGGCAGGAGTAACTAATGCCGAATGGTGGCTAGGCTCCAACCACCTTCAAAACAATGACTTGAATCAGATCAGCAGCCGAGGGAGGGAACACAGCCTAGTGTTAAAAATGGTCACGCCTGACGATTCAGGCGACGTGGCCTTTGTCATTGGCTCTGAGAGGACCGTTGCTTCCTTGGTGGTGAAGGAGAAGCCCAAAGGTAACGGGTTCGTTCCCTGCAAGTGCGTACGAGTCTTCTTCAATAGCTAGCGATAGTGTTAAAAACCAGCACTGTGCGGTTCTCGTGAATGCTTTGGGCAGGTGCATGTTTGCACATCAGCGCCATGTGGTAATGTCATGTGCAGTACGGATACAGCTGTGAGGGTTCATATCGCCACTAACTTCTTTACTTTACCGTCTGATGGAGTGATTGCACCCTTTTGCCCTGTTCGGTTTTGCTTTTAATGTTTGCAAGGACCACCGATGACTTAAAGAAGTTTGCTTGCTTCCTCATTGAAGAGCCGTAAAATCCGAGCTTACTGACGTTCCTTTGTCCTTTCCGTCTCACTCCTCAGAAACTCTGCCCTTCTTCCACAAAGAGCTGGAGAACATAGACGCCGTCGAAGGTGACATGATTACCCTCCGCTGTGAGCTTTCCAAGCCAGGTGTCAATGTAGAGTGGCGCAAAGGAGGAGTGGTCCTGCAACCCAGTAAGAAGTTTCAGCTGAGGCAAGAAGCATGTGTTCAAGAACTTGACATATTCGACCTGAAACCAGAGGACAGCGGCTATTACACTTGTGATGCTGGAAATCAGTTAACTACAGCTTCGGTTTCAGTGCAAGGTAACCAACAGTTTTTCACTTCAGTGTCGCAACTTGTAGCAGGTTGGATTAAGCTTAAAGGAATCAAGTCTTTATGGATATCATGCACCATTTAGATATTTGATATTAAGGATATCAAATTGTTTTCCAGACCTTTTTTTGTATTTTTTTTTCCTCCCATTGCAATCACTGATATAAATGAAAAGAATATTGCTGTATTGCAGTTCAGCACCGTGTTCTTGAAATTCTAAGAATAATTTTTAAACTTAATTTTAAGATTCTTTAATTTTAATACCGTATATAAAAGAGATAAAAACATAATATATATCCATGATTCTTTACCCGTCGAATTCGTAAGCCAACTTTTTGCATAATCCATGTGAGATAGTCTGGGAAACGAAGTGGAAAGTAGTTGAAAATTAAGGGAAACTGACAAATTTGATGGAGTTTTTTTAATTTTATATAATATCATTATTTATATAATTTCACATCTCTTACATAAAATTCACAAGGGTTACTTTATTGCCACAGTGAAATTCTTTTTTCGCATGTGGCCCCTGGAGTGGACACAGTTAAGGGCCTTTCTCAAGGGCCCGACAGTAGCAACCTCGAACCGCCGACCTTCCAATCAGTAATTTAAGCCCCTGAGCTACCACTCCTCAAACCACTCCTGTAATTGCAATTAAACATTTTTCATTGTAACCTTACGTGCCAGAACTTGTTTTAATAGACTTTAGAACCGTATAATATCTACAGTAGTACAAATTTAAAACTTTGTTATGTTATGGGTTTTCCCAGACCACCACACAGACGATTGCTGACAGTTTTCATAGCACATACTGTACATCGAACATTGAACTCGGTTTGTCATAGTTAATTATTACTACGTCGTTTTCCTGGGGTTAGACAGTATAATCGGTCAGTTGAAATCAGGCCTTGCTCACGGTGATGTATTTTTTAAAATAATTTCTATTTCACTGAGTTCAGGGATGTTATTGATTAGCTGTTTGTCTCTGCAGAGCCTGAGGTGCTCATAGTGTCTGGTATAAAAAGCACTGATGTCTTTGCGGGAGAGCAGGCAGTGTTCTCCTGCCAGCTGTCTCGCCGTGCCAAGGGGAGAGTCCAGTGGTGGCTGGATGGCACTCGTTTGGACAACAGTCCCTTCAGTAATATCGGGGTGGGTGAAGACAATGTTCACACCCTCACCCTAAAGAACCTGGCACCAAATGACTCGGGCACCGTCCTGTTCAAAACGGGAAGCTTGACCTCCTCGGCTAGGCTGTTAGTTAAAGGTACCGGATCAGGTGGAGGTGCTGAGGGGTGCGAATCAGCTCTTTTGCTAATGGCCCTGTTGCATTGATGAAAGATTTTTAGTTTAAGATGAAGTGTGTCCATGAATTTCCTGAACTGACAAACTAACACACAAACCCTGCTGTCCTGCTTTTACTTTTACTTCTATTACTTCCTCGTATTGTTCCTCATTTTCAGTTTCTCACAAAACCAGCAGTAGGATTCTGATTGGCCAAGAAGGAGCTTTTTCTCACAAGGCATTTTCAGTATTTCAGGCTTGCAAAATAAATCAGGATTGCGTTAATACAAGGGCTGCATGATTTGATAGAAAAATCACATTTTGATTATTATTGTGATTTAACCTTCGATATTATGTCACTATTTTATTTTTTATAAATAATAATGCAAATGATCTCACTAAGAGGATCTTTGCTGATATGATATGAATCACTTTTTCACAAAAAATACTGTACTTAAATTATTGACAAACTCTACATAGATCCCTTCCTATGCATATATTACCTGTTATAAGCTACAGCCTTTTGGATTAAATAATTGCACAGGTTGGTATTGGAAATCTTGATGTTTATTTGAATAACCGCACTGCTCTATTTTATATTGTGTAACTTATTGTTTCTGTAGTTACATCAAGGGACTCATAAACAAGCATGTTAATATTTAGTTAATGAAAAAATTTCTTCTCACTGATGTGTAGTTTTTTAATGAAGATATATATATATATATATATTTTTTTTATTTATATATATTTATTCTCCAGTGTCAGCGTTTAGTTAAAATGTCTTTGTACTGTCAAGTTTCTTTGTAACATTTATAAACCATTTTTTTGTTTGTTTGTTTTGTTCATTTTTTTTTGTTTTTTAAAACTTCAAATAAGAGATGAAAGAGACTGAATGATTGTTTATAAATGCTATACTAAAGTGCTGACACAAAGAAAGTCCTTTCTATCAATAGTCAAAAAGTGCAATGTGACGTTCTACAAATGACATTTTTTTTGTTTGTTTGTTAGAATATAATTATAGTATAAAAGCAATAAAACTCTTTCAGGGTAACAGTAAATTTTAACAACGTTAAATCACTTTATACTGTTTTCTTAGACCTTGTTTCATAAACTATGGTAATTTGCAGATGTATGAAAGCTGCTACCTGCAACATGTTTAACTACCAAGTTGCTGTTTAGCTTTCCTACCTCCTGATCATGTTCTTCTTAATACATCCTAGTTGTTTTGTTGCTCTGTGGTGTTCGTTTTTATTTTGAATTACATAATCATCCAATAATTGGTGAAATTCATGGACATTTTTATCATGTTTAATTTAGAAATGTTACACTTCTAACTAACATATCTGGACCCATAAGGCCTTTCCACATACTGTATGTTTCTACGACTGATTTCTCGAGCATTGGACGAGAAATGAGAAAAGCGAAAATGACTTTAGTAAGTAAATGTATAAAAAGCTGTCCTTTACACTCTGTTTTAGAAATAGTTTGTGAAAGGTTTACAATGCTTGCAGAGGCCTCCGAAAGGGTTTGTTTCCCCCCTCAACCTTTTTGAATGAGTGTCCTGCTTGGCAACTCACCTTTGCATGGCCTACTTCATTTCAATTGTTTGATCTGGTAGTTACAAATATTTTTTATTTTTTGTTTATAATTTTTAATAATAATCGTTCCAATAGCCTGTAACCGGTCCCTTTTCACAATTTGTTACTAGCCGGTAAAGACAAGTAAAGACGTGTTATTACAGCTGTTCACGTGCCGATATCAGTTAACGCACCACACTCATACTGCTCATACTGCCACTGTCACAGCTGATTGGATTTTGCACTTTAATGGGGGTGAGAAATGTTAACTGTTCGGTCAGATGAGGTTGAGGATCCTGTATTCTCACTACAGACCACATACAATGTCAGGAAGCAAGATATCACGAATGAAAGCTGCTAAAGAGTAGAGAGCAGCGACATTAGAGCTGATCATTCAGGGCTACAGCCGCGAACATTTTAAGCTTCGCTCTGAATAGTTTCTTCTTGAGTTGGAGTTGTTTCATAGCAAAGCATTAGACAGACTTGGAGAGTTACAGAGCCTCCGAGGGCGGGGAGGGGGGGGAGGAGTTAAGTGCCGCACCCCGACATCAAGAAAAGCTCTGGTTATAACACCAGACTAATCCCAGAAGGCTATTTCAAGAAGTAAAATTGCCAACTGACTAGTCACATTAGGGTTCTGTCACTTCCTCAGTAAATGAACAAAAGAGCAGAACAGTAGATTCAACAATATAGGGAAAAGAAAACAAAGCATCTGTGTACGGACAGAAAAAGGGAAAGGGCACTCGGCGGTTAGCCATGGACGTATTGCAGTGGATGAACCATGCCATCTAGCGCTCTCCCTCTTTCTCTCTCTCCCCGCTCTCTAGTTTGTGAAAAATGTTTTAGTTGTATCACTACAATGACAATAAAGCCTCTTTATCTTTAGATAATACAGCCATGGCCAAATGTATTCAGACACCATATGCCATATACAATAGTTCTCCTTGTGCGCAGGCGATGTCACAAATCCTTGGTTCTTGCCTATCTGGCAGGACATACAATAGGACTTTACCTTTCTCGAAGCCGGGATGTCCACCTCTGCACAAACATGCCTAAAACATAGCAAATCTTGAGTGGAATTTGTGTACATGATCTTCAAGAAACAATCAAGCAGATATGGATTGAGTGAGTGACATCAGAGTACTGCAGACAAATTCAGCAGGTTTTGAAGTATAAAGGACTTTATACCAAATATATATAGTCTTTCAGCTGTCCCGTTAAGGGGTTGCCACAGTGCCCGGGTTCGAATCCCAGCCAATGCCCATAACAAATACTGATTGTTGTATAGCATGTTATTTTATTTGTCATTGTTTTTAAAATGTCACTAAATCCCCGAATTTCACTTGTCTTTATAATTATGGCCACCACTGTATTTTTTCTTTTTTATTATAAAAGGAGCTATAACCTCCAAAATGTCCAAAAATGGTACTCCTTTAGAGTATCTTGTTCATGGCTGAGTGTTCACCCAACACTGTGAGGTACCTCGGCTTACAAACGCCTCACCTTGCGAATTTTCGCCTTAAGAAAAAAAAAAACATTTCAAGAAATTTGTCCCAGCATAAAAGCATTTTTTGGCATATAAGTGACCGAGCCAAACTCCTGAGAGCTGTTCAAAACTTTGTCAGTCGAAAGCCAAGCAAAGTGAGTTTCTTTCTTTCTTTTTTTTTGGCTCTGGAGTGGACTGTAGGACTGGCGAGGTACCACTCTACTAGTTTGACTACTGTAGTTGTTTCACTTAGAAGAAAACGAGGGTAGAGTTTCATGACACTGAACCGAACAAATGGACACAAACTCTGGGTCCTAGAGTTAACCCAAAGGATAGAACAACTGGTAACATACGTAGTCTTCATTTTTAACTTTAAATTATTATTATTATTATTATTTTTGTTTTTAACTACACTTAATGGAGGAGTCAGTGATTCTTATATATAGATATACCCTTATAGTCCACTAGCTGTCCATTCTGTGTAAAAAAAAAAAATAAAAAATGTCCTCTTCGTACACAGCCCTGACTATGAAAGTTTGAAGCAAAGAAACTGGTATGGATCATCCTGCTCAATGCAATAATATTAGCTAATGAGCTAGCCCAGTTGTTAGCGTCACTGGTTTGAAATGTGCATTCATAAATTTCAGTGGCAGAACATCTGAATGAGCAGAGGAGGGAAATATCAACAATCTTTCTCCGATATCGCTGACTTCTCCTTTAATTGGTTAGTTTTAAGACCCTAACAGATATCAAAACCCTTTGGAATGTAATTAATTTAAGCACCCAAGTAATTAACAAATCTCCTTTGCTTCATCCGGCAACCGGCGCATGCACAAAAATGGCAGCATCTTCTACTAAGTGGTGGTGTTGCAACATAATCTCATCCCAATAAACAAATCTGAGAAAATTGAACCCGTCAACATTTTAAGCATGTGCTTTACGACTGTACCACTTTCCTACTTCACCCACCGTTTATAGATCCTACTGTGGAGGTAGTCAGTACCATGGAGGATATCGACATAGCAGAGAACCAGCCTGCAGAGTTCATCTGCCAGTTCTCACGACCAGTCAAAGCCACATGGAAGCGAAACGGGCAACCCGTGCAACCTGATGGCCACAGGCTTATAGTGGAGCAGGACTGGACTGTAGCGCGGTTATACATTAGCCAGGTAACCGCACAGGATGTGGGTGTATACTCCTGTGAGGCAGAAGGGACCTGTGTTGAGGCACACCTGAGGGTGCAAGGTGAGCGTACCTGCAGCCCTAAGTCATAGTGTTATTAAAGGTTTATGTATTTAAAGCATGTCTGTACAGGATTCTTTGGGGCTGCCAATGTTGACATGACTTGGGATAAGATACTGCTTATTTAGGGTGGTTGAATAGACTAGATATTTGTGCAGCAAGGAGTCCATCAGGTGCTTCTAACCGTCTATGATGTACTGGAGGGCTCTATGGATCATTTTTGGAAACAACAAATAAACATGGGATTTATTTGTCATTAAAGGCTCAAATGCAGTAACAGCTGTTTGTTATATTAGAAAATCAGTGCCCTCACGTGGGCCCATAACCTGACGTGGATGCCAAAAATGGGGTGCTTAGCCCTGCTAGCCATAGAAATACATGTAAGACGTGCATTTATGTTCATAATACAATCAAGGGATGACGCTATTATAGATGTTGTGAGAAATCTTGGAATAATGTTTCATTAAAAATTTATACGAGTTTTACAATTCTGGTTAGTTGTATGGTCTTTACCTGGTGATCTTATGTACCATGACATAAGGCTAAAACTATTAATGTTTACACATTGACTTGCTGAATGCTGTAAAACAGTCATAATTTTGACCTTGAATAAAAAGTTTAACTTCTTAAACCTGTTCCACAGCTAAACCCATTGAGATCATACAAGGACTGGAAAATGTGGAGACCATTGAAGGTGGTGAGGCACTATTTGAGTGCTCGCTATCTGTCCCTGAGTCCAAAGACTGCAGGTGGTTGGTTGACGGGAAACCGGTGACGGAGTCCGCAAAAGTGGAAATTGTTTCCTTCGAGAATGGCCGTCGCCATCTTTTACTGCTGAAGAACTTAAAAGTTGGGGACAACTGTACAGTAACTTTTCAGGCTGGCACTGCCTCGACCTCTGCCCTTCTCTCAGTCAAAGGTTAGTCCCAATAGGAGCTGACTAAGCGTGCTTTTTGTGAAGTTCCAATAATGCAAAATTTATAGTATGATAGAGCATGGAGGCGTAACAATAATTTGTGCAATATTCTTTTGCAAAGCTGGTTAAGTTTGGTTCTATAGCTAATTTTGAAGCTTATCTGTGCAAAAACATATAGTATACCGCACTTTGCCCTCCACACCACTCGAGACATCCCCAGAGGTTCAGTCCAAACAGTGTGGGAGTGTAATGTGCCTGACGTGACCATTACTGTGTAATTTTATTTTACCTTTTTTTTATTATTTTTTTTATCCTTATCAATTATGTATTGCTGTGAATTGTAAATTCAGGTTTGCAACTGAAAATTGTGAAACACTTAGAGGACAAAACCGCTGTTGTTGGTGAGCAAGTGGAGTTCACTTGTGTCTTGAACGAGCCTGTACAAGAAAAAGATGTGAGTTGGTATGCTAATGGTGCTGAACTTCAGCCGGATGATATGTGGGCAATGAAGAATAAAGGATGCGCTTGCACCCTTATTCTGAAAAAAGCCCAAGCCCGGTCACCACTGGAGATTACATTTGCCGCGGAGGATGCCATTTCAGTGGCCAAGCTTGTGACTATTGGTAAGTGACCATTTTACTTTTTATAACATAATGGTTTGGGTAACTGAGCAATGTTAAGAAATTTGATGCAATGTGTTGAATCTTAGCCGTCCCTGAGCCATCCCGAGTACCTGACCCCCCTGAGGATCCCGAGCTGGTCACAAAGAGACCAACATCGGTGACTCTCTCTTGGTTCACACCTTTCAATGATGGTGGAAGCCCAATTTTGGGATACCGTGTGGAGATGCAGCAGGTGGATAGTACTCTTTGGCAGCCCTGCCATACGGAACCAGTCTGCAATACTGAGTTTACAGTGGAAAACCTTGTCCCTGGCTGTGGGTACAGGTTCCGTGTGGCAGCTATTAACCATGCTGGCATCAGTGACTCTGTCCAGCTTCCTCAAACGGTTACATTGGGTAAGAAACTACACCTTTAGAATTCAGTCCCATAAAATGTATGAGAGATGCACTGCAAAGATGATAAACCAAACATCAGATTTTAGAAATTGGTCCATTGTTATAGGAAAATATGCTGGATAAAGCACTTGAGGATTAAAAAATATATATTACAACTCCAGTTGTATTGATATTTTTCAATGTTCTTGCATTTTTAGATGCACCAGTGACCATTGCTAAGATGGTAGCTGTCTCAGAGCTTCAAAAGGGTAAAGTTGCACAGCTGGAATGTGAGCTTTCATCTGAGACTCAGCAGACGGTCTGGCAAAAAGACCATCAGGAGATTGAGATGGGAGCCAAATACCAGATGGTCACAGAGGGCAAATATCAAACTTCGATTGTTAAGGACGTCCAGTCTACTGACCAGGGGGTCAGTGTTTCCATAAGCTCAGGAGAGGTGAAAACCTCAATAAACCTCGACCTTAAAGGTATCACCCCTTGCGTGCACCATCAGACTTTAGTCTACCCATGGTCAATGTCTTATTTTATATTAACATTATTCACAGAAACCTACAGTACATGGTGGACACTCAACATAATCTGTTCTCCACTTCATCAGAAAACCTTGTCACTTATTACTGTCCTAACATCTTGGGTATGTATCACCTTTGATTCTCAGGAGATGACACAATGATGCTCCTGCCCGAGGAAGGTGGCCAGCCTGGCTTGCCCCCTGAGGCAGCTTCTGAGGGAGATCTACATGCTTTATGGGATGCTCTGGCCAAGAAGCGGAGGATGAGCAGGGAACCCACACTAGACTCCATATCCGAGCTTCCAGAAGAAGATGGTAAAGAGAAGAGGCGAGCTCAGCAGGGTGAAGGTGCGGAGAAAGAGCGGATCAAAGAGAAAGAAACCGCGATCGAAATCAAACCAGAGATAAATTTGTATACCAGCTCTGAAGATGAGTCTGTTAGCGGAGCGTCAAGTCTCGTATCTTATCTTAAAAAGAGCAGCAAATCGGTTTCCACTGTGATAAGCAAAAGTGAAACCCCAGCGTCCCAGAAGCTTTATGAACATTTTCAAATGACTGAGAAATCAGTCCAGCAGACCATGGCAGTGCCACCATTGGAGATCATTAAGGATGACAAGGATGAGATGCAGGAGGCTGCCATCAAAATCCAAGCCGCCTTTAAAGGCTACAAAGCCAGAAAGGATATGCGACCCGCCTTTAAAGACGCCTTTAAGGACCAGAACAAAGAACCAAATACGACCATTCATCTTGAATGTATTGCAGATGGCAAGCCAGACAAAGTTCGTTGGTTGAAGGACGGTAAACCGTTGGTGGATGGCAAACACCACCACATCGACATATACAATGATGGAACTTGCTCTCTTATTGTTCCAGCTGCTACAGCTAATGACACTGGGGTGTACACTTGTGAGGTCACAAATAAGTTTGGTGTTGCATCCCACAGTGGAAAAGTCATAGTTGGCTCTGCGCGAGAGTCATCAGGACGTCGCCCGCTAACTCTCGGTTACAGTGCAGACAGTGAGCCAGAGAGCTCCGGCAGCGAGATGGACGAGTCTTTACGACAGGCGAGCAGGAGACTCCAGAAGCTGCTTCGTACACGTCTTCCACCAAAAGTAGAGGAGGAACCTTTTGTAAGTGCAGATGAAGGTGATTTGCCGCCACCGGATCCGCATTCATATCGCGAAGACGACAGCTACATCTACATCCGCTTTGATACCCGCAGTGAAGCTCAGGTTGCATCCCAGCGGTTCCAGGAGATGTTTACACACCAAGGTGTTCCTGTAGACACCACCATTATTGAAACTGGAACTAAAATAGAACTTCGCATCAAGAAGATGGGATCTGACCAAGATGGTTCAAAAACACCAACTACGGAAAAGCCGTTTATCATATCGGGACCACCTGGTGGTATGCCATAGTTTTTCTTTTCCAACCTGCACTAAAATTTGGTTTATTGTATCTTTCTAGATTTTGAACCTGTTCTGTCTGAGCATGATTGGATACTTTTTGTTTTGACTACCAAAATTTTAGAATTTAATCTATTTTGAATCTATTTTGTCTAAAGCACTGGTCCTGGAGTCCCCCCTTCTCTTACCTTTGTTGCACATTTTGTGTTTTCTTGCTCCCAACTAACACTTCTTGGGTGAAGCAGAAGATAAAGGAAAACTCTAAAATGTGGATGATATGGGGTTCTCCGGGACTGGGGAACCTGTAGTCTGTAGTACATTTGTTTGCATGAAATGGTTTGAACTGATTTTACTTGTTCTTTGGACTTACAGCAGCCCCAGCTTTCCTGACACAGCTCCAAAACCAAGAAGTCCCAGATGGATACCCGGTCAGCTTCGACTGCGTGATCATTGGCAGGCCTTCTCCCATCATACGGTGGTTCAAGGATGGGAAAGTGCTACAAGAAGATGACCATTACATGATCAACGAGGACCAGGAGGGCTGCCATCAGTTGATCATTACCACTGTACGGCCATCTGACATGGGCGTGTACCGTTGTATGGCTGAAAATGACAGCGGCATTGCTTCCAGCAACGCAGAGCTTAGGGTGGAAAGTGAGCTGATTCATTACTTGCACAAACATACAACAGTTTTACGCCGTTTACGCAGTTTACACAGTCAGATCTTCTTTCGCAACTTTAATGTGTAGACCCTGGTGTCTTTTGTCTGAAATATTTAATCTGCAAAATCTAATCTTAAACTAGATTATTAAAAAAAAGGTTCATAGTGTTCAAAGCTACAGTTTATATATAATCATTTATATATTTTTCTATAGAAAAGCTTGTAGTGCCAACTGAGATATGCCTCAATCAACATTTCATAGTGAAAATAGTGCTAATCAAAACTGCGTTGATTAGCTTCTAGAATATAATGAATGTTTGACATTTCAATGCCTAAATTTCCAGGCTTCTAGTTGAAGTTTCTAACGTAAGCCTGAACTTTCTATATTATATGTACTAGGAATAGGAATTACAAGGGACCACCCGATACGGTATTATGACAATATCTAGGTGCCGATTCGATCTGTATTACCATTCTATAAGTATCATGATTTCATAAACATCCCAATTCGATATTAATTTGTAAAAATGTATTAATTAAAAAATGTGACAGTTTAATCAAACTTGTAAATGTGCAAATTTAGAGTGCACCACCTATAGGATCATAGAGAAACTGCAATATTTTGCCACCTCCAATGCAAAACTAAATACAGTGGAACCTTGGATTGCGAGTACCTTGTTCTGCAAGTGTTTCGCAAGACAAGCGAAAACTCGGTAAACAAGCGAGGTCTTGAAAATCAAGCAGTATTGTGGGTAATCGTCTTCCATGCTTGGTCTCATGTGTCACTTATATAGTGAACATCCGTGCATTTGTGAACTGTTTACTATAACACTGTGACCACGTTTGTGCGTAAAAAAAATAATTTTGTATATATATATATATATATATATATATATATATATGTGTATGTGTGTGTGTGTGTGTGTGTGTGTGTGTGTGTGTGTACGCGTTCTTGTGTGAATGGGAGTCTCTGTTGGTAAACTGAGCACCCGCATGTGAGTGTGTGTGTGAAAGTCGTCCCAGTAGCCCCCTTCCTCCTCCTCCTCTCCTCTTTCTGGCTCTGTCAGCAAGCTGGTATGTGTATGGGTGTCCAAGTGTCTGTGTCTGTGAGAGGCTCTATTGGTACCCCCACCCCCACCCCTTCCTGTAAAAAGAATCCATAATTCTTTTTACAGATAAGGTGCAGGTAATTTTTGTTTTATTTTTACTTCAAATTTTGTGTTAATTATTTTTATATGAATATTGTTGTGTTGTGGAACAAATCATTAGAGTTTCCATTATATATATATATATACAAGTGTTTTGATATACAAGCACGCTTCTGGAACGAATTATGCTCGCCATCCAAGGTTCCACTATAAGTTAAAAAAATTATTATAATAATAAAAATGAAAAAGTCAGTGTGGCATTTGGAATCATTTCCCCCCCTATCTCAAATATGCACACATAATCAGTAGAGATTTAGGTGGAAAACGATTCAGTAACGCATCAGGATTCTTTTGTGTGGCAATTAATATATTGCCACACTGACTCCAAAATAGCTTTTTTATTTATTTATTTAATTAATTAATTTTTTTTATCTAAACTGTTCACCCACTGACAGGCAGTGCAGCACTTTTGAGCACATTACTGTATTTGCTAAGTTTGTTTAGAATTGTAACAAAATCTGTAAATTATATAGAATCAGGATGTTTATGAAATGGCTGATGCTTATAGAATCGCAATATAAATCGGATCGACACCTAGGTATCGTGATATCGCATCGGGTGCTCCCTGGTGATTCCAGTCCCTAATAATCACATGACTTGAGTGTAATGTAAATTGACGTGTTCATCATGATGAGGAACAAGGCTTTTAAGTGTTTATGTGGGATTGGCTCGGTATATCACGCATATTATCTCATGTATCTCATCATTAACAACCTCCATTTTGGTGATGTATATTAATGATTCCCATTGCAGTATAGCACTTTTTATTAAGTAATTTATTCATTTATTGAATTTTTGCAGTGTCCTGCAGCTCTGACTACGACACAGCAGCTGACGCCACTGAAACATCTTCGTATATTAGTGCTAAAGACTACATCTCGAGGTAAAATCAAACCAATGAAACTTTAACTAACTTGATTTCATTCGGGCGACTTAACAGAATTTTGGATTTATGAATGAGAAAGAGGTTGTAATCCTAAATACAGTAGAATTCAGACTGTTCAATTTTGAAAAATCATAAACATATGGATCAAACAGAGAGATACTCTGTAGTATATAATGTTATTTTGCTATAATTCCGGACATTCTGTACGCTTATCTAAATGACCTGCTTGACTGTATAGCAATGTGTTTATCAATCGTGAATCCTGTAATTTTTTGTTGTGCTTTGTGTCTGTATGTAAACGATGTCGTTGCTGCTTCGTTGCACAGCTCTGAGCACAGAGACACCGAGGCGTTCGAGTCTGTGGTGGAGGACGAACAGCTCCCTCAAGTGGTGGACGAGTTGCACGATCTCTATCTCAGTCCCGGAGCGCCCAGTGCCAAGATGAGCGTCAGGGTCAAAGGTCAGATGTGTAGCGTGCTTGCTGTGATTAAAGTGAAGATCCTTTTACAATAACCGCAGACGACCATGTGGTAGGTTAGAAGTTGATCTTCCTGTTTTTTTTTTTTTTTAAATAGGATTCCCCGCACCAAAGGTTTACTGGTTCAAGGACGGCGTGGCGCTGTCACCCACGGACAGGGTGTTACTGTCGACAGAGAGAGACGTGTACAGTCTGGAGATCGCGGAGGTGAAAAGTGAAGACAGTGCCGAGTATTCCGTTTACATCAGCAACGCGGCCGGGGCGGCCTACTCCTCGGCGCGCATGGTCGTGCTTGGTACGTCAGCTTTAAATAGTCAACACAAATCCAAACACCATCTAAGGTTATTGTCGGATTTTTAATTGAGAGAAAAACTCCTTTTTTTTTCCTTTGCTTTTTTTATTGTTGTTTCTCTAGGTCCAGGCAATCGCCTTCCCGAGACTCTGAGGATGAAAGGTGTGTGTGCGTCACTGATATGGAAATTAATAATATGTGAGAAACAAAAAGATGTTTCGGTTAAATGCAGCTTCGTCTCCATGTGTCTCCTTGTTATCATTTTGTCTTGCCTGTCTCCTCTAGACTCCAAGGAACCGCTGGTGCCGCCACGATTTCTGGAGAAGTTCTGCAACCGGACGGTGAAGCGAGGAGCGAGCATCACGTTGTCGGTCAAAGTAGAAGGTGCTGGTTTTGTCTGTAACAGTGTACACATGTACGAGTCAGAGGTAAAGCTGTAATGTTCGGGATGTACGCTTAAATGCTTTCAGTCTTTTGAAACCAAGTTAAAAGGAAGAAACTTGTTTCGGTGGGTTGTCCAGGATATTAGAGGGATAAAAAGCGTATTCCAGCATGTTCTTACATGTCTGTCTTTAATAAATGAAACACAGCTATCATGGACACGGGCCGTAGCTTTTGTGGTATTTGTCATCCCCGTAGGCTCTCCGACTCCCAGCGTGAACTGGCTGAAGGAAGAAGCGCTGAAGGACGTTCTGTGGATCAAAGCGGACACGCCCGGGTACAAGATCGCCAGCTCCGGCTTCCAGCACAGCCTGATCCTGATGGACGTAGAGAAGGAGCACAGCGGCACCTACACCTGCATCGCCAGCAACCGCGCCGGCCAGTGCGTCAACACCGCACGTCTGGACGTGGACCAAGGTTTGACCGCTTTCCTGGCAGGACAGCAGGTCACCGTTACGCCAGAGTAAGCTCATGACAAGCAGCAGTGTGGAAACCGATAGTTTGGAGGCCTGGTGGCTCTGGCTGTGACTGTGTGCTTTCTTGTGATTTCAGGATTTGCGGGATTACCGTCAGCCCCCCGGAGGAAGAAGGCAAAGGTGAGGGGAGCGTTTATTTCAAACGTAATTAATATCAGCCAGTTAAAACGAAGTAACGTGACCCCAAACAGGAAAGTTTGCAATGAAATGAATCAAAATCAACACGATTTGAGATGTTGAGTCACAGCCTGATTTAAGTCGAGATTCTGCGTCTCTGACTTTCTGACTGGCTTGTGATGTTGCAGCATACTAACCCTGCATTAACTCCTCATTTCTCATCTCATCTCATGCGCATTAACTCATCTTCGCTTCCCTTTCAGGAGGGCCGACGCTGCCTTACCTGTCTGGAGTGGACACGGCCGAGTTATTACAGAAGCTCACGACGCAGATCACCGAGATGGTCTCTGCCAAGATCACGCAGGGTGAGAGGGAGAACTTCACAGTGTTGCACAGACAGTTTCAACACCTTTTAACACTGTTTCTTAAGTTATAATCGAATACATTATTACCTAGGAGGATAACAAAGCGAAGGAAATCATTGAATACCTGAAAACCAGCAACATACAATACAACAATGATACAACAATAAAACGAATCAAATTTTGATATATATTGGAAACAAAAATGCAATTAATAATTCAGGCATTATTTTTGTAAAGCATATTTGTATAGCTGTAAAGTGAAAAGGGGCGGAGTTATCTGGACAAACCTTTAAAATAAAGCTAGAGCATTATTTGGGGGGGATTTTTTCTTTTATATTAATATTCTCGTTGTTAACTTGAATAGTCATGCCCTTTTTTTCATCCTCCTCTGACCACTCCCCCCCCCCCCTATTTATCCCATCATCCCCTCATCCACTCACCCCCCCCCCCCCTCATCCACCTCCTCCACTCCTCCCTGCGCACCCTTCACTCCCCCGTGACTCCACACACTCACTGAAACTGGTTTGTTATTCAGACAGCTTACAGAACCATCAAGTGCTCCAGTGGATGAGAACCTGGCCCAGTGTGACCAGTATGTATCCGAAGACAAAACAGACAAAACTGCAGAATCTCCACCTTCTCATTTTCACCCGGGTGCAAATACTTTACCTTCATGCGATCACTGTAGCTCACAGATGCCCCGATTGATGATTTCTATTAATACTGTAAATATCTGGAGGCGGCTTCACTTACAGACAAATCTCTTCTGTCAAACGACATCATTTATGTCTCTCATTATCTTTCTTTTTCTGTCTCTCTACACGTCTCTCATCTGTCTCTCACTCTTATCTACAGTCTCTTTATTCATCTCTCTCTCGCTCTATTTCTTCCTACCTTTGTGTCAATCTGTCTCTCTGCTTCTCTTTCCTTTTCCTCCTTTCTGCATACACTACCGCTCAACAGTTTAAAAAAATATATTTTCTACATTGTACAACAATACTGAGGATTTCAAAGTGTGTTTGTAAAACCCATCCAGCTCCTTGATGGAACCAGACCTTCCCAGGAACACAAGACCAAAACGTACTGCTGCAGAGGAGAAGCTCATTTAGAGTCACCAGCCTCAGAAATCACCGATTAACAACCAGCACCTCAGATTACAGCCGTTATGAAGCTTCACAGAGCAGAAGTAGCAGATAAACATCTCAATATCGACTGTTCAGAGGAGATTATTGTGTGTTTTGTGATAAACAGAGAGAGAAATAAACATCAGGAACGATCATGGAGTTAGAAAATGATCCCAAACGTTTGAGCGGTCGTGTATCTGTTTGTCTTCCTCTGTTTAATGAATCGCTTTCTTTTTCTCAAACAATCAGTTTCTTTCTCTATTCATCTCTCAGGTTTTGTGTCTTTCTCATTGTTTCTTGCTCTGTGTCTCTCTCTCTCTCTCTCTCTTTCCATTTATTTATGGAGTGAGGGCGGTTCTGTATCTCATTGGTGATTGTTTGTTTATTTATTTTACTTATTGAATAATAAACATTTGCAAGTTAACTGAATGTGATTAATGTTCTGTTAGACAGGTTAAGTCAAGATGTTAAATATCAAATCTCTTTCTGGTGTGTGTGTTTCTCCCGCTCAGCCTCGTTACGTGTCCCGGGAGCGGATAGCGATGATGAGACTAAGACCCCGTCCGCGTCTCCCTACCACGGCCGCTCACGTCCCTGTTCACTCATCGCCGACTCGTCCTCAGAATCCGACGAGGGTGACGCCCGAGGAGAGGTGACGCGCGGCCCCCCTTTCCTTACCTCTCCTTTATACACCGGTGTATTTCCGCACGTTATTTCATGCCTCCTTCGTCTTTATCGTTTCTCCGCGCAGATGTTTGACATCTACGTAGCCATAGCCGATTACAACCCCATGGGCCTGAGCAAAGACAGCATCGCCCTAAAGGAGGGGCAGTACGTGGAGGTCCTGGACTCGGCGCATCCGCTCAAATGGCTGGTGCGCACTAAACCCACCAAAACCACGCCTTCACGTCAAGGCTGGGTCTCTCCGGCGTACCTGGACAAGAAGTTAAAGGTGAGGCGCTCAGTGCTTCAAAACGTTCTGTTATTCCTGGATGAGTTTGTTGTAAGCTGTGGAGAAAACGCTGAATAAGATGATGTTTTGTAGATTTCTCCGGACACAGCGGAGGTCCCAGAGATCACAGGGGAGGAGGTCACGGAGGGAGAGTACAAAAGGAAGCTCTGGTGAGTCTCCCTCCATGCGCATCCTCATCCATATCACATGAGTTTAAGATTAGCACTTTAACAACCGCTTGTGCAAATTGTAAGAACTGATGAGACACATACCACACACACACACCCACACACACACACCGCGAGATCAAGTTGCACAAAGTATGAACCTTAATAAATATATGCCTGGTATACAACCAGGTGCACGCCAATGATCCAACCAGCCGAAATCTTGACTAAACATCCTTTAGGTTATCCTCATGTTTCTCACTCTGTCATCGTCATGTTCTTTGTAAAGCCAACTCATGCAGGAGCTCATTACCAGTGAGAAGGAGTTCATAAAGGAGATGGACTTTGTCGCATCGCACCATCTGAAGCACATCGGCGAGGAGAGCACGCCGCCTGAGATCCGCAGCCACAAGGACACCATCTTCCGTAACATCGGAGACATCGGTTCGTTCCACAGCAGGTACGTGACGAGTACTGATGATGATTAGCAATCGATAAGGCGGCACAATATTCCCAAATTCCTATCGCATCACATCCACTGTGGTTCCATCCGATGAGAACGGTTTCTTCTTCGTGTTGTGTTGGAGAGTTTGTCCACGTCACTTGCTCATTAGGAATAAACTGACAGCTATAAATGCACATGTTGTTTAATTTCCGTAAAGCTGCTTTGAGCTATGGTTTTTACACGTGAAGAGTCATGCCTTGATATTGATATCACCACTCCAACAAGATGGGGTGACTTTTGATTGTGCAGAATAACAAAACAGTTCTGAGAGTAAAACCTCCCTCTATGTCTCTGTATAATCCCCTGATACACTAATGCACTTATCCCAGTGTTAGTGTTATGTCATTAGTGCTTGGACACCATCAAGGTAGGTTGGAGCCGTGATCTGAAACGCTGGCATCCCAGGAACTCCTTTACTGGCTCAAACATGTGGGAATGTCTTGGAGCGAGGTGAGGACTGTACGATAACTCCCAGCCGAGTTCCTGTACCGTACACACAGACAGATACGTCTCTTTTGTAAATCGGCGACAAGTTATCTGTAGATTTTTAAGGATCAGGTGCCGAACATTCACGACAATTAATGCAGTGGGCTCGGGGCCACCCGTCTTTAAAACATTTGCACCGTTCACGGGGGTTTCATCACCGTACTGTGTTGGAAGTCTTCTGTAAATTTTCTTTAAAGACACCCTGAGGTAAAGCAGATCTAGTTTTGATGCTCAACTTCGTGCCACAAGGAACACTGGGGCCGGTGCATCTTAAATGCTTTGGAGAGCTCTTTACTTTCTCAGCTTTTTCATCCTATGAGATATAGATTAGTACAGTGGAACCTCAGATTGCGAGTAACGCGGTTTGCGAGTGTTCAAGACAAGCAAAGATTTTTAATTAATTTTGACTTGAAAAACAAGCAAGTCTTGGTTTACGAGTGCCGAGTATCATGTATCACGCATGCGCTCTTGTTTTGACACCGAGCGTCACGTGATCACAACTGAGCCAATGATTTTTGTCTCTCTTGCGCTGCGGAATTGTGGGTAATCGTCTCCCCTGCTGGGTCTTAGTGCTCGTCTCTTACTGGTATAATCAACCTCACTGTTTCAGCGTGTCTCCTACGTGTGTGCACATGCATAATTTGACACCGACACACACACACACCGACACACACACACATACAGACACACTCTCTGTTCTACACAGAAACTCTGCCCTGTCGCGATTCTTTTCGAAGGTAAAGTGCTGGTTCATTTGTTTGTTTGTTTTTTACTTTACAGTAGAGATTCCGTTAGTATGAGGTCACACTAGTGTCATTAGAGAGATTTCTTTTTTTTTCTGTTAAAATGTTGTTTCCGTTGTGTGTGTGTTTATTGTGAAACTTAAAAAGCGGGGTGGGGGGAGGGAGGAGGAGTTTTACTGTGTAAGACGAGGCGAGGGAAGGGGCTAATTCCATACACATACACACACACACATACACATACTCACACACAAATACACGGGGCCTGCGTGCACAAACGGAAAAAAATAAATCTTATCCGTCGGGATTTATTTTTAAAGGTAAAGTCCAGGTTAATTTGTTTTATTTTTACTTTATATATTGTTATGTATTTTTTGGGGGGTGTGGAACAAATAATTTGAGTTTTCATTATTTCTAATGGGAGAATTCGATTTGGTTTATGAATGTTTTGGAATTCGAGCCTGCTTCCAGAACGAATTATGCTCGTAATCCAAGGTTCCACTGTAATTGAAAATTGCCTAGAAAACATTTTTGTTTTGTTTTTTTTGTCCCTCTTCCTCTAGCTCTTTTCTCCCTGGGCTGCAAGACTGCGACACGGACGATGACATTGCCATGCGCTTCCTGAAAAACACAGAAGGATTTGAAAACTATCTGCAGTACTTGGTGGGTCAGGCCAAGGCCCAGGCCACCATCTGTGAAAAGGATGTTCAGCACTACTTCAAGGTGAGGCCCTGAAATGCACTTACTGTAGAAATACATACACAATACAGTTACTCTTCATGCTTTATACTATTTTACAGAGAGCATCCATTTCTAAAGTATTGGCACTCATTATCACTATATTAGAGATGTATAGGGGGGAGAAAAGTACGCCCGCAAGATGTTAGAGATGAATGTGTTAGTAGTATGTCAACTTCTTGTATACAATTGACCCCCAAAATTCCCACGTACGTTCCTAGAGCCAGCAAATTGTGAAAAAAAAAACACAAATTTTGAATGTGGTCAAAAAATGCCTATAAATACGGTAATAATTCACCATCCCAAGCTGCGTTTTCCTCTACAGTTGCTTTGTGTTCTCTACCACAACATTTATACTGTATTACATTTTATACAGAAATGTAGCTGAATGTCATGTTAATATTTATATTACAAAATTAGTAAATGATATTGTTCTTAATGGTTTAGCAATAAAACATATGAAAAATTACAATTGCTACTGTACGTCGAAATGAGACACAGGTACAATAAAGTCCTAAACTAGATCAAGTTATAAAGTTGAAAGAGATAAAGTCCTAATCTAAAGATAAAATATGGTGCTGCTGTT
This sequence comes from Clarias macrocephalus, assembly GCA_011419295.1. Taxonomy (NCBI): domain Eukaryota; kingdom Metazoa; phylum Chordata; class Actinopteri; order Siluriformes; family Clariidae; genus Clarias; species Clarias macrocephalus. Next base: position 60,322 of record JAAGKR010002797.1, read on the forward strand.
TGAATTAAAATAGCAACATACTTTGGCTTTCTGCTAGTTTTTGACAATAAAAATAAAGAGCTTAAGCCCAGTCCCGCAGGTAGTGTAGCTGTAAACGCACCCTGAATTTAAAGTCGCAGACGATGTAGCAGATCAATAAAGTGTGACGAGTTCAAACCAGGAATGGTTCTGTCGCCAGAATTACACAGATTCAGACTTGGCGAATGTGGATCCAGCAGAAGGTCCGGTCCTGAATGTGGGCGTTTACCTTCAGAGGCCACTGGAGAGAATCCAGAAATACAAGGAGCTCTTAAAGGTAACACGCCGAGCTTTGTTCTTTAAACTTGTGATTTAATTTGATTGAAATGAAGCATCTCTGATGTGGATGTGGAACGTGATCTCATCTGTAGGAGTTGATCAAAAACAAGGCGAGAAACGGCCAGAACTGCTGTCTCCTGGAGGAGGCCTACGCCATGGTTTCTTCTCTTCCCACACGCTCGGAAAACACGCGGCACGTCTCGCTCATCCAGAACTACCCCGCCAACCTGGAGGCGTTAGGAGAGCCCGTCAGACAGGTACTGACACGCCGCACGCGCACACAGACGACCAATGCAAATCAATCATTAAAAAGAGTCAATTTTCGTGGAAATCACGCTTTGTATTTGTGAATTTTCTTCTGGTATTATTAACGTTCTATATATTTTTTAAGGATATTAAATCAAACCGAATTGCTTGGGACATTATTTTCCTTCCCTTTATCTTCAGGGTCCTTTCATAGTGTGGGAGGGAGCTCCAGGAATCCGAACCTCCTCGAGAGGGAGTCACCGTCACGTCTTCCTCTTTAAAAACTACGTCATCATCTGCAAACAGAAACGTGACACGAACACAGACGTCCAGATGTACACGTTCAAGAATATGATGAAGGTATTTAAAAAATTAAATCGTAAACTTATGAAAGCAAATCAAAAGCAAGGACACGACTGAACTTGTTTCTCTGATGTTCCACTACAATTTGATAAATGTGCGACATGATGCTTCACCGCGGCACCTCGTCACCGATCGCATCCTGTAAGGCCAGTGACGTGTTTGTACTCCTCACGTAACATAGTTTGTTTGCTTTTGTTCAGCTCACCAACATCGACGTGAACGAGACAGTGGAAGGAGACGAGAGGGCGTTCGAGATCTGGCACGAGCGCGAGGACTCCGTGAGGAAGTACACGCTGCAGGCTCGCACCGTCATCCTGAAGAACTCCTGGCTCCGCGAGCTGCGCAACCTGCAACAACGCTACAGCATGCCGGCCTGGAGTGAGCGCCGCACGTCCCCCCGGACACCCCCGTCCCGCACCGGACACCCCCGTCCCTCGTGATGTCACTTCATTATAAATTTGAAAGACTGATCCTATTCGTTAACATTTCTAAAATAGGACCTGTATGACGGATGTTTTTCGCCTCTACAAGGTTGCTGGTTGAGAATATTATATTGGTGGGGGGTTAAAATCCAAATCAGTTAGGCATATATTAACATATGTAAATAAAATGTAAATGTTTTGCTTGCATTTGAAATGGCAAAGCGTCCCCATTCCTCTATAATCCTACAGGTGGCGCACTCTAATGGTTCACATGTTGGCAGGCAGCACAGCATCACGTTGGAACAAATTATTTGCAAAGTTTGTTTAAAATTGTAAAAAAAAAAAAAAAAATTAATCAGGATATTTGCATAATCGTGATCGCAGTACAAACCGAATCAACAGATCGGTATCGTGATATCGTGATATTGTATCAGCCGCACTCTGATGATCCGCGTCCCTATAATATAGTATAGATCATACTGAGTGAGTCTTATGTATTAAAAACGGTTGATTTTGTGTGTGTGAGCAGGTCCACCTGATTTTGAAGCAGTGTTAACCGACTGCACAGCAGAACTGGGAGAGACGGTTAAACTGGCGTGCAAAGTCACTGGAACCCCGAAACCTGTAGTGGCCTGGTTTAAAGGTGAGCGTGTTAATGGTCCTTCCGAAGTTGTTATTACGTTATTCCTTGCAATAATATGGAAAGATTAACACTAATATGTCCAGGTTGCTAATCATATCTATTGGAATAATATGTGAGAGTGTGTATCTGTTTCGTGCAGACGGCCGTGCTGTCGAGGTCGACCCTCACCACATCATTATCGAGGATCCTGACGGTTCCTGTACCCTCATCCTGGATAACATGAGCGCTGACGACTCCGGCCAGTACATGTGCTTCGCCACCAGTGCCGCAGGAAACGCCAGCACCCTGGGCAAGATCACAGTACAGGGTAGGCATTAGGACCCAGGTTCTGGTATCAATCCTACAGTACAATTAGCATCTAAATGATTCTTGTATATTTTGCCCTCGCAGTACCGCCACGCTTCGTCCATAAGTTACGGAACGCTGCATTAATAGTAGGAGAGGATGCTCAGTTCACTTGCACAATACTGAGCGCTCCGAGACCAAAGATAAGGTACTTATTTATATCTGCTTTACCAAACGATATATATTAATATACGTTTCCGCCTTTATCTTTGTAGACGTTGTATCATAATGTATATCTCGTCCCTGTTTAAGGTGGTTTAAGGACGGCAAGCCTCTATTAGACCAGGAGAAGTATCAGACGTACAGTGAGCCACGTAGCGGCGTGGTGGTTTTTGTGATTAAGGGCCCTGGAGAGAAAGACTTGGGGCATTATGAATGCGAGGTAGGGTGTTAACAGAGAGGAAATATATTATTATTAACCACTTTTTAACCAATCAGAATCCAGAGCTAACATCTGGATGTTTTTCGCAGCTGTCTAACCGGCTAGGCAACGCCAGGTGTGCGGCGGATCTGGTTCTTCCGACAGTGGCGATGGCAGGAGGAGAGCAAGCCATCACTATTGAAGGTAAGGGGAGATGAGGTAGAGATGTAGAGAAATAATTTGTGATTAAGGAAATGTCTGGATAAATCTGGCGGAGATCCGGACTAGTCAGAGATCTCCTGGAAGAGAAGAGGAGCTTTATTTATTTCCAGCTGTTTTAATATATATAATACATAAACAAAATGTAATAAAAGTTTCATATTCATAGTGGCTAGAAAAAACAAGTCAACAAGTAGCGATTTCTCCGGAAACTGATCATGAAACGCGTTCTGATCTGGAGCAAAGTCACAAATATAAATAGCTACGGCATTTCTAAACTGAAACTGAAACACAAACATTTGTGATCTTTTATGTCTTTATTGATGACTCTTATGCCTTTGTTCATATCTTTAATGACTTCATTAACACATCCATTAAACATGTGGAAAGGGTCAGCGAAACAGTGTTTTAGTAACTGGTTGGACCACATCTGGAGGCGATATCCTCAAGCAAGTGCTTTCTGCAGCTGTGGATTAGACCTGCGCACAATGTTCAGGAGGAACCTTGAACTGTTCTCCCCTACAGAACTGCTTCAGTGCAGCCGTATTCTCAGGACGCCTGGTGTGACCGGCTCTCTTGAGGTCATTCCACAGCATCTCTATGGGGTTGAGGTCTGGGGTTTTGAACATGCAGCTCCAAAAGGAGGATCTTATGGTTCTGTAGTAGATGTTTAGGGACACCGTCCTGCTGCATCACTCAGCTTCTTCTGACATTCGGTTTATAGAGGGTCACCCGACATTATCCTGTAGAAAACCTTGTTGAACTCTTTTTTTTTCCCCTCCACAATGGCAAGCTTCCTCCGTTGTGTCCTGCCACGCGTACGATGCCTGTTTTTGCAGCGTTTTGCCTGCAGTTGACCTATCGTGCTTTCCAGCTCTAAAGAATTCTTCACGACTTCAGCTGTTACTCTGTGCTTCTTTTTTCCTTTGCATTGAGCATTCTGCATCAATCCTTTTGAGTGATCTTGGCTACGGGGCCACGTCTACAGAGAGTAACAATTTGTCTATCTGTAGGCTGACGAATATCTAACCCCTTTGAGACGACGCTAAACTGATCAAAGGCATTGAATAGCACATTGACAGTGAAGATCAGACCAATTTATTCAGAAAACCGTAGAATTGAGAAAAGAGTTAATTTTTCTCACCACCGTATTTAAGAAAACCTGCATTTTCCCTCCTCTCACTTGTCAATTTTTTTGTCATTAGAATGAACTTTTTTTAATTTTTTTGTCTTCTAGTTACAGAGCAAGAGACTAAAGTACCAAAGAAAACCATAATCATGTAAGTCGTTAAAATTGTATTTCCATTTTTAACTTTTCACTATGAGGTGCTTAATGTTCTCTTTTTTTAAAAATCCTTTATTTAAAATAGAAATGCTGCTTTTAAATAAACTCTTACCTAAAAGGAAACGGTGTGAATCTTAAACATGCTGTAATAATGTGTAGCGTAAATATTTAGAGTTGTCAAGCAAAAAAATTAAGACTGCCTTTTGCAAAATCTGATTTTTTTTTCTTCCTTTTTCCCCCTTTTTAAAAAAAAAATAGATTTGTGTAATTGAATCCAAATCTTTTCATTTTTATTTGTGTGGCAGTATCGTAGCCTATGAGGTTTATCAGAGACATGATTATTGCTAGTTGAAAACTTTAACAATCTATGTTATTGTTGCAAAGCAGCTTTACCTGGATAAAAATGCTAGATGTAGATTTTCAAAAAATGTCTACATTCATGGATTTACTAGTTTGTCCCTAACGAACTAAAATTTAAATAGCTAAATTTGTTTACCGTTAGTGACTAGCAACCGATAGCCCTTTGCAGTTGTGGTACTGTATAGAGATCCTATGGTGTTCTTTTGCAGAGAGGAAACCATCACGACCGTCGTGAAGAACACTCGAATGAAGCGTCACGCGTCCCCTCGGCCGTCCCCCAGGGCGTCCGCTATGGGAGTTTACCGCTCCGAAGCCTCCACCCCTGAACCCCCTCGACAGAGGAGGGCAATGCCTAGGAAAACCGTCCCCACGCTGTACGTCACAGAACCTGAGGGCAGCGCAGCCAGGAACCCCAAATGGGTCGAGGTGGAAGAAATTATTGAGTATAAAGTGAACAAGTCCCCGAAGCTGCCAAGGAGAAGAGGCGCGTCCCCTGGGAGGAGACAACCACCCGATAACCCTAACGCTAACAACTCGAACAACAAGCTAGTGGAGGCAATGCAAGCGTCTGGGGCTAGCGTGGACCCACAGGCTTTCTCCTGGGAAAATGATACAGCAATTGAATCTGAAACAGCGACTTTAGATTCTCCAGAAGTGGAAGAGGTGGATTTTGATCAGCCACATGTCCTGACAGAAATGGATGCGGACACAGATGATGATCAGGCAGCCGAGGGTTGCAGCAATAACTTCTTGGACGATGGTAATAAAGTGTTCTCCCTGGAAGACCTGGAGGACTACGTTCCTAAAGAGGGCGAGACGTTCGGTTGTGAAGATTCGCCCACACCTGAGGAGAAACCGTGTGAAATTTCGGTCCTACAAACAGAAATTAACGAACCCACCATCGGTCAACCTGTCCTGCTAAACCTGGGCCGTCCAATAGCCACCCCGACAGTACGTCCTGGGTTTTTCAGTCGCTTTAAGGAACACATTGCTAACGTCTTTACAGAGCCCTCTTCAGCGGGGGAGAGATTTATACCCATCCGTGTCAGCAGGGGCACCTACAGCCAGGCTGCGTCCGTCCCCAGTTCATCAAGAAGTCAAGAAAAGGTAGAAGTAACTCGAAGGTACTGCTCTGAGGTTCAGAGAGGAACAACCGGCAGCCAGCAGAGCTTCAAAGCCCAAATCTCTGCACCAGTCGGACAGCCGGTTACGGTTCAGATCCCAAAGATGAGCCAGTCTGGAAAGCCGTAATCAGGAAGTCATAACTATAGATCGATTTGCAAAGTATTGCTAAATCATTGTACGGGTCTTGTCTTAAAACCTATGTCATCTTTCCCTAACAAGTTTCTTGCTTCTAGCTATTTTACTTTTGACTACAAAAGTAAGCACAACTTACTCCAGGACTGGAACGTATAGAAGAATTGTGACCTTGGGTAACCCAGTGTGAATTAGCGAACGTGATTTCTCGCTCGCTCTGGGTTTCCGACACCATTTTGCACAAACCACAATGTTTTCTCATTTCAACAACCCTCTCAAAGAGTGCACGAGAACAAAACCCAAAACAGCTTCTCGTTTCCTTGATTTTTTTTAAGCCCTAGCACGGTCAGCATCTCAATCCCGTCAAACGGATCAGTTCTTTTGCTCTGAAGATCGTCCGAACGTTTAAAAACCTTTCACTTTTCCTAAACATCTCGAAAAAGTTCATGATTCTAGGAGAAAATTTAATTAAACTTGTTGTACGTTACCGAAGACGTATGTAGCACGTTAAAGTACAAACCGTTAAAGTGCGAATACAAAACAAGGAAGCCAGTCTAGCTAATACTAGCTAGCTTTTCTAACGATTGATTTCATTTCATTTCTGTCTTTTCCAAGAAACAACAAAACGGGCAAAAAATGTTTTACCTGTGAAAGCATTCAGACATAAATATTTTTTATCCATTTTATGTTTTTCTTTTCTCTTGTATTTTGACTAGAATGATAAATTATTGATTAGCGCTCATCGCTGGAGAGAAAAGAGGTCTTTCAGTATCTTTGAGCTTTTGTTTTACTTTTGCTTTGTTAATTATTACGCACACAAATTTTGTTTAGCATAGTGTATTTTTATTAACATATATATTTTCATAAATTAAGCCTCAGTTTAAACCGAGTTTTGAGCGTCGGGGGAGGGGGGGGGGGCTGGGGGGAGGGGGGTGTTTGGGTGTAGACAGCAAATGGCATTTTTCAAAAAGCTTCCAAGAAATGTTCACGTATGCAAACTAGGGAAAACACAAAGAATGGGATTGAATTTTAGGGAGAAACAAAATCAAACTCATCAATCATCCTTACGATTACCTTTAATGCCTTCTCTTTAAAATGGTGCATGATTTAATGTGATAGACTCGCAGCAGCACTACACTCTTCTGTGTTGCAATAGCAGTAGCATGTAGCTGTCAGCATGTAATTGCTAATATATTTTTCAAGTGTGCAATAAATGTAATTGAAAAAAAAATCACTATATGGTGAATCAATGTATAATAAGTTAAATTCTTGGTAACTGTAGAAAGTGTGACTTTCTGAATTGGGTTAATCTGTTTTACAGTGCATGCTTTGACAGTGTGTCCTCAAACGCATTTCCGTAGCGTATTCACGTGTGGCATTCGCTTTCGTACAGCAATGAAAAATCTCACTGCCTTCATACTGTTGGCCAGGAATCCTCTCTGCTTTTGGACGATAACTGACCGGAGGCTAGGAAAAGGTTCAACTAGTAAAAGGTTGAAAAATCTTTTGGAATGTCTTTTATTTCAAAACTAGACAAATCCTTTATAGTCTTCCTTCAAGCATCCAAAAGTCTTCGTCACGTTTACTAAACCGCTGTTCCATGCGTTAGATGTGTTTTTCGGAAAATACAGCTGCCACCGAAGTGTGTTGTGCTAAATACGTGTTACTATGGATGTATGTTTGTGTTTAGTGAAAACTCAAGAACATCTTGAATGACTTTGAATGAAAAAATTATAAATCAGAGTAATAATAATAATAAAAGTGTGTCCTGCTGAGTATTACTAAAATAAACAGTTTCTTCTTTTTTTCCCCCTACTGTATCAAATTCAAGATGTCTAACGTGGCTTTAAAGTTTTGGAATTTTGATTTCTCTGGTCGAAAATGATCTTTAACACTCACACAGGGCTGACATCCCAACTGCGGCGTCCATGCGTCAGGATTAGGAAGGTTTACAAACATCAAAGTCTCTCTTACACCTTGATACACGCCAACCATCATGGTGGGTCAATAACAAGAGCGGGGTTCATACACTGCTGCTCTAAAGTTTGTACACCCCTTTTAACTCCATGGTGTTTCCTGATGTTTACTTCTCTCTACACTGTAAAACAATCCTGAAGGCGTTTATCTAAAACACACAATAATCTCCTCTGAACAGTTGATATTGAGATGTATATCTGCTCCTTCTGCTCTGTAAAGCTTCATCTGAGGTGCTGGTTGTTAACTGGTGATTTCTGAGGCTGGTGACTCTAAATGAGCTTCTCCTCTGCAGCAGAGCTCAGTTTTGGTCCTGGAAGCGTCTTCACGAGAGACAGTTTCATCATGGAGCTTGATGGGTTTTTACAAACGCACTCGACACAATAGTGTTCCTGCAAAGAACCGTTCCAGAGCGACTGACCTTAATTAACGCTTAATTCACAGAGGCTACGCTGCAGTGGATCATGTAGCCCTAATAGTTTTATTGTGTATATATACTACTATGTTATACGTTACTGTCTACACACTACATTATACTATATACAGTATAAGACTATATTCTACCGCTACATTATATGCTACCTTATATATTTTAATATACAGTATATAATATGTATGTATACACTATATACACACTACTATATTATACTGTATATGTTACTGTATGTATAAAAACATTAATATATTTTATATATATATATATATATATATATTATACTACTAAGTTATATATTATATACATGATATAAATGCTACCTTATATATGCTGTGTGTACAATGTGTGTGTGTATATATACTGTATGTATACACGCTTCTACATTTTTATATACTGTACACCCACAAACACCCAGTAGTACATTATACTGTGTTACTTTATATATTACTATATTATACTACATTACATATTACTGTATATGCTGTATATATATATATATATACTACCTTCTTTTATTCATATATATTTATACACACACTACTATATTATACTATATACACATACTACTTTGCTCAATTATAAGCTACAATAAGAGTCAATTCTCCAACATGGTTCCACATTACCTCTCTGAGGCGTTGCACCTGCATGGCTGATACTTCGACATCGCACACGTATCGCGCACATTTCACCCACTGCACCACTTGGGATTACATCGTTTTCTCTGCTTTTTTTTTTTTTTTTTTTTTTAAGCTTTATCCTTTCAAACTTCCAAAATCAAACTTTTGATTAAGATGAATAACCTCATAAAAGTATGGATTGAACAGGATAAATGGAATTTTATACACCATAACTTCAGATTAGCATTTAAGGCCGTGGGTCATTAATAAAATGGTTGTGAGTTCGAATCCCAGGCCCCAACAGGTTTCCAATGCGGGCACTTTGCGTATGACTTTATAGCGCTAGAAAATACGTCAGTACCTTGAAAATGCAATTCCATCAGACACCTTCTACCAAACACTGTTTTTATTCCATAATCACACATCAGGGATCCTTGTCCTTACTTTTGGTTCTTGGACGCAAGCACGAGGGCTTTCTGTATTGCACACACTCATTTATTCATTTCCACGCCACACATGCTTATCTATGTGTGTATGTACAGTTCTTCATTGTATACATCAAAAGGCATGTATACACGTCGACACACATAATTAAACATGTAGAATTGTACATATATATTTATATAGACCTATAAATTTACATGTACACACATTTATAAGCGAGTGCAAACCGCACTCTTTCATACACACTACACACACACAAACATATTGCAATCATACTTCATACTGAAAAAAGGTCCCTATGAAAAACAACACCTGGTTGTCTCTTTTTGATCAGCGGACGTTTTTTCCGTTTTCATGTTTTATGTACGTTGCTCTTTTGTGGTACGCTAACGGGGTCAATTTGCATAATGTATACAGAAATTTTTGGATCTTTTTTCTTTTTGCATTTTTTTAAAAACTAATCAGCATTTTGTTTGTTTTTTTTTGTTTGTTTTTTTTATAAACAAAACAAGCGAACAAAAACAAATCCAAAAATGAAAAAAAAAAAAAAGGAAAGGAAAAAAAAGGAAATAACATTTACAGAGTAGGTCCCCATCGGCAGTCCCTCCTGCTAACAGAGTGACATCAAGCTGTACAGTGCAGTCCAAATTAAATGAACAGAGAAAAAAAACAAACATCCACACGTCCATACATACTTATATCTCAGCTTTGTTTTACAGGTACAGCCATATCGAAGGCACAAAGATCTACAAGTAGATTTTTTTTCCCCACCTCTCTTTCCATAAAGTTGTACAAAATAACTTTAATAATCTGTGCAAGAGAAATGTCAGCTTGCACTGTCTGTACAAGAGTGTTCATATATATATATATATATATATATATATATATATATATATATATATATATTCATCAAAAGTGGCATAAGGTCAGAAATAAAAATGCATGGACAGACCAGAAGGAGCTGTGGTTGCTTTTAACGTCTTGAGTCGACTCGCTTAACCTGTAATAATGCTCTAACTCCGACATTACAATGCTACATTGAGTGTATCCACCTGTACAACACACACACACACACACACACACACACAGTCAGTTAAAACCCGGTGCAAAAAGTGCGTCACTCGTACATCTTTTCCCAGTGTTCACCTCTTCAGTAGAGCGGAGACAAAGAGCAGCAGAGAGCCCGAAAGGCCGAGAGGTCAGGGGTCACGAGGGGGCGCCACCTCCAGAAACTGGCGGATGCAGTAGTGTGCGTGTGTGTGAGAACAGAACATACAGTTGACACCAGTTCATTAGCTAGACCTTCTCAGTGATCTAAACGAATAGTCATAAGAAGGGTCCAAGCACTTTAGCTACACTATCGATCAAACCCGATTTTTTTTTTCTTCTTCTTCATTCATGAAACCCCAAGGTACGGTGGTAAGGAGTGGCTCTAAAAAGAAAGAAAGAAATCCAAAACCTTTCATATTTAAGTAAAGACTCAAACAAGAGACCAAGTGACCAAGAGCAGGATGATGATGATTAAATTGCGTATATTGGTCCTGTTTCACCGACGGACAGGGCAGACGTGTTGCCTAGCAACAGATTTAAAAAGGTTGTCTATATGGTAGGTTTAGCTAATAAACTGGCAACTTGGTGAACACATGAACACGCGCGCGTGCTTACACTAAAAAAGTAGCCAAAGGCTTAGCGGAATGACAAGCTTAAAAAAAAAAAAAGGTTAAAAAACAAGAAGAGGATCTGCCAAAAATACATCTAGTTCATGGGTTTTGGCCTTGTTTAGGAGTGGGTTCTTTAAAAAAACAAACAGAAATAGCTCTGGCTTTTGCTGAACCAGATCACAAGAGTTCGTACTGCCGCAGGTGCATTCTCTGGATGATGTCCCGACAGTCGTTAAACACCCGGCGGATATTTTCCGTGTCGACAGCGCACGTGAAATGAGGGTAACAGTAATGACGTCCGTCTCCGCTGGCTGTGCTGATCCTCTGTCAAAGATGAAGAAGACGTTAAAGCGAACAGGTTAAATATTCTGACGTATAGTTCAAACAGACAGCGGGGTTCATTTAAAACTTTTAGGCCCCAGCAAACAATAAATAAATAAATAAATAAATAAATAAATAAATAAATACAACGGCTGGCTAGAAAACCCACCAGGAATTCATCACGAATGAAATACTTGGCTCGGGTTACTCTCGGGTCTTCTCCTGGTTCAGGAGTTGCTGAAAAATCACGAAGAAAACAAAGACACAGCGAAGTCATTACGGCACCATTACTGCTATCGTTATCTGTTTTATATAAATATAGATAACGTTTTGTTTTTTTAATTTCAAATCATAGTGAAATTCGAGAAACAATCCCTGATTACTTTTAAAAGCCACTGACACTATGCATGTCTACACCGCGCCGCTTCATTAGAGTTCCTCATTCTGATCGATCAGCTGATTGAGCGTCGGTGTTCATGACACAACAGTGGCAACATTCAAACATTCACCTTCATTTGGTATGGTGTAATAAGCATATTCCGGGAAATAGTCCTCGATTTTGGATTTCCCGGCTAACACTTTCTCTGCCAGCATGTCCTGCTTGTTGAGGAATAAGATAACAGAGATGGTCCGTAACCACCTGGAGGGAGGAAAAGTAAACACTTTAAAAAAACAAAAAAAGAAAGAAAAACTGACCTGTCATCCTTTAATTATTATAGAAAAATGTCTATATTTTTATTATAAATGTCTGTAATACTTTGTTTAAAAAGTGTTCAAGTCAAACCAGGACATGTGATTAAATTTCTTGCGGATGAAGATGTAAAACTTTATTAAACATAATTAACTTGTCGCCGACTTGCAGTAGAGACGAATATGTCCGTGAGAACTAAACGCAGGCTCATTTACACGTCACAGGAACTCGCCTGGGGGTTGTTGTCACATCCCCCTGACCTTGCTCCGAGTCATTTCCACATGTTTGGGGCATTACAGGAGTTCCTGGGAGGCCAGCGTTTCAGATATGAATCGTACTGAGAAAACTTTCTACCTTGATGGTGTCGGAGCACTAGTGAGACATCAGTGTATCAGGGGATTATATAGAGAAATAAAGGGAGTTTTTACTCTCAGAACTGTGTTATTCTGCACAATCAAAAGTCCTGCTTTGACTCGAACACCCCTTTTAATTCGAATGTTTACGTCGGCAGCACCTGTTGTTCCAGATACTGCGAAAGAGCTCGAGCGCTTCTCGTAGTCGGTTCGTGTTGTTGTCTTCTCTAATGACCATGTTGTAGCTGCTACTCGCCACCACGAAGATGATCGCAGTGACATCTGGAACGAAAGTAGCAGCGGCAAAATTGCTAATCAATTTGCTGCCATGAGGTCACATGCGATTTTCCTCTTTAAATATGAAGATTTGAAACGACTGCTAAACATACCATTAAAGCACTGGATCCACTTTCTCCTCTCGTCTCTCTGACCTCCTACATCAAACATACTAAGAGAGGAGAAGTAATAGAAGAGCAAGAATAAATAACAAAGGCAGAATAACGGCGCCCTCTAGTGGAACGCAAAGATCACATCTGTAAAGATTATCCTTCTCGAGCCATAATTTCACTCCAACTATGGTGCAATGGTTTATTTTAAGGCAAAAATAAACAAACATCCAAAAAAATATTATGATTTTTACACATTACACATATTACTTTGTACACTGTCTGTGCAGTGGCAGCAAACCGACTCACTGAAAGTTCACTTTGTCCACTTGAAATCGTGTTTCAAAAATCCCTGAAGTCAGAACTCTGCAGCGCAGCAAGTCCTGAAACAAGACACAAACAATGTAAACATGGAGGGTAAAAATGTGACTCGGCACAAGACAAGCGACAAGATCAGGGCAGACGCAGTAAAAGATCTTATCACCGGCTGAGTTACTGACTAACAGGAAACCAAAGTCTTTTTTCTTTTTTTTTTTTTTACTCCTTGCGAAGTGAAAACGTACCTGATCTGTTGGTGTGTAGTCACTCTGTCTTACAGCATCGATTCGGTCAAGGAAGCTGTGAAGATACCGAAAAAAAAAAAAATAACTGTTACTATGGACAATTCTACACTATACTGTATAAAACTGGCCAGATGAACATCCCTGTTAGTTAACTGAAGAACAAATCAGCTAGTGAAGATCCACAATTAGAAATCACATGTTGACACTAAACCCTAATGCCACCAGTTTAATACAATCAGGAACAGGCCCCAAAAAACTGCTTTGTTTTTTTGTTTGTTTTTTCAGACAACCAAGAGGGGGGCGTTACAAATGCAGCTCATATTACATGGGAACAAAAGCCAGATTCTCTGGTCCTGCGCAGGATTTATTAGTTTAGATTTTAGGAATCAGACCTATTGGAATGACCAGAGTACCACAGTTCTGGGAAGGAATGGACGGCATTAGTCAAGAGTGTCTCGCTATGAGCAGGAATAAGCCGGACTGGTCTTTTAGGAATGAGTGGTATTGGTCTGCCTGAGTGATAGACTGGTAATCGAAGTGTCTCTGCGGGACACACTGCTGGAAGGAACGAGTGCGATTGATCAAGGGCGTCTCCGGGAGTGGTTGGGATTGATCAAGAGTATCTCTTTGGAATAAACTGTGGGTCTGGTCAAAGGTTTCTCCAGGAGCATGTGGTATTGGTGAAGGGTGCCTCTATGGGAGACATTGTGGGCAGGATAATTCAGGAAGAATTAGTCAAGAGGGGTATATGGTAGAGGCTGTTGGCAGGAATAAGTGGCATTGGTCAAGAGTGTCTCCGGGAACTAGTGGGGCTGGTTAAGGATATGTCCATGGAAAGATCTCTGGGCAGGATTGGGTGGAATTAATGAAGAGTGTCTCGATGGAAGACGCTGTCTCCAGGAGCCTGTGGGATTTTGTCAAGACTATCTCAAAGAGTGTCTCTATGGGAGGATCTGTGGGTAGGATTAGTCAAGAATGTCTCTATCGAAAACAACATCTCCAGGAGGGGGTGGGATTGGTCAAGAATATCTCTAGGGAGTTAGTGGGATTGGTCAGTGGCAGCTCTGTGGGGAACACCGGAAACAGGAACAGGCTGAATTGTCCAAGAGTCTTCATGAGACACGAGAAGTGAAACTGGACTGTCAGTGGAAGTCCGCAGCAATGGGTGAGACCAATCAAGCGTGTCTGTGGGAGTAGGCAGGATGGGTCTAACGGGTCTGCAGGAGGGACTGGTCACGATTAGTCAGGAGTGTGGGCAAGACTGGTCAGGTGTGTATGTGAGGGAACAGGCAGGACCGGTCAAGTGTGTCTGAGGGAGGGGGACTAAAATAGGAGCAGGAAGAAAGAGGATGAATGTTGCAGTTAATCAGGGTTAAAAAGCACAAACAAACAACCGAAAGCATCCCTTAAGTTAAGAGGAAACGAAGACCCTTCTAACATTTCTATCATCATACATACAACCACTTTACCATCGACAAACATCCACCGGGGCACAGCGATGACTCACGCAGACGCTTTCTATCCGCTAGGGAACGGACTATTACCGTCTCCCGACCTGAAACAGTCACGTTAGTGCAGTGCGTCGATTCGTCTTTCCAAGCTGATCATCTGTTACAGGATGGCCAAGGCTGATCAGGGTGGACATCTATTTGATATGCTATTTATTTGTAATACTTGAGAAGTTTATGGGAAATTTTTTTTTTTTATTTTATTTTTTTTTTTAGGAACGTCCGTAGTGTAGTCTAGAGTCTTTGCAAACACAGGACAGAACACTAAAGTTTCCACTCTTACACCGACCACTCGACAAACATTAGTTACTCCAGTTAAATTTCATTTGTGCGCCACGATTAATGTGTTCATTCCAGTCGAGGACACACACACACACACACACACACACAGACACGCACACACACACACAGACACGCACAATGTACCTTAGCTTCGCTTCCTGACCTTCCTTTGTTTACAGCACATTGCCAGGATACTCACTTTGATTTGACTGCAGACACACACAGACAGACAGACACACACACACACACACACGTGGCCACTCAAACAGTTTGTGCTCTGCAGTGCAGTTGCTATAAATAGCCACTGTTTGCTCTGGCTCCATGGCGCTTTTATATAAGCTCTGGGAGGGTGCCACGAAGAGAGGGGATTGGAGACAGAACAACTATACACAACACGGCCGCTGGAAAATCCAGCATTGCTTCACTCTCTCGCTCTCATTTTCTTTCTTTGAATTCTTGAACACACATGCTCTCTGTCTGCCTTGCTCAAAGCTCTCTCTTGTTTAGGAGACCCAGAATAAAGGTTTGCATAGAGACCAGGATCCTGCGGGATCAGCTTCGGCAAATGTTTGAATTCTGCCCAGGGTCGGTGGGGTTTTAAGGACTGAGTTGAAAACATACGATTTATCATCGACGATGTTGATTATTATCATGATCATGAACATTCAGAAAAAAAACACACACACACACACACACACACACACACACACACACACACACACACACACAGGAAAGTGACCAGCCACAGGGTTCATCTGCAAACCGTTCTATTTTAGTTACAGAATAACACGTAATGGAGCTTTTCCGTGTTATGAAACCTTTTTACGAAACCGGTCAGTTCCTGTTATCACACGAGTTAAAGCCGAGCGTGAGTTTAAACCAATTCAGCTTGTCTCATGGGAACAAAGTCCCCTCAGCTAAAGACATGCCTCAGCACTGAATTATTTGTTTCTACATACTCGAATGAATTTGTGTCTCCCCGTTAAAACAGAAAACAAAGGAGGATGGGAAGAGGACGTACTAATGTGCACAGTCGATGAGCTGGTACTCGTTGGACCTCTCGTAGCACGCTTTCACTCCTTCGTCATCCCAAAGTTTCTTGGCATGGTCGAAAAACTCCTGCGCAGAAGACACACGGTGTATAAATAAGCTGTCAGGTCAAGCCTGGTCAGTGTTCAACTATATGTATCGTTTACATGAGCGCAGAGAACCGCGCGTGATCCTCTGCGTACGGTGACACCGCGGTCAAATATGCTAAGCCTCAGGTTCGGGCTTTTTACTTTACCAAGGATCACCTCGCAATGCCCCAGACAGATCTGCTTATTACAGAAATGTATCAATAAACAAATAAATAAACATTAACCTAAGTACTGGAAATATTTTGATGATGACTTTATACCTGTTACGAAGACAAAATATTGTGTTTTTACATTATTTGCTTTCAGTTTATTTCAATTTTTGTCGTCATCCAACATATAGTGTTTAAGCTGTTACTATAGTATAAATAACATTATAATACTGTATATATGTTATAATAACATTATAATAGCTAATCAGTCAACGGTGCTGATGTAAAGAGAACTTTTTATGCAATTTTTTTTCCCCTCTTGTGACCTCATATATGAAGAGCCCCTCCCCCAGTTTGGTGTTCAAAGCCAGGTTGAATTCATATTTTAGAGCACAACCAACTATAGTATATTTGGGGGAGGCATAACAATAATAATAATCATAATAATCATTTTATATAGAAACAAACGTTTGCGTTTGTGGTTGTGAAATGTTGCAGTTCCTTTATAATCGACATGTGCAGTGATCTAAACTAGTCACACCATTACTTGCCAAGTTTGTTTAGAATTGTAAAGAAATCTTTTTTAAAAATCCCACCGACAGGATACGTATAATATTTTTATACTAATGGAATCTCAGGACAAACTGAGCCTAGGTGTAGTGATGGCATCATATCGGGGGATCCCTGGTGCTTCATGTCCCTATTAGATCGATGCTTGGGGATTTCCTGAATAATTACATACATATCTAAAAGAAAAAGAAAAACATTTTTCAGACTCTTACCTGCGGGTAATCAAAATCTGAGAGCAGTTCTATGCTTTTGATGTAATCGATCCTAAACTGGTCCTCCGGGTTGGCGAGAGGGACGGGTGGCATTAAAGTGCTCATTGCAGACACTATCGTCTAGGACACAATTTTCAAAGTTTCATTATAATGACTTCAAAAACGGAATTTATGAAATGCTACCTGGTAGGTCTCGTGGTTCCACTTACCACTATAGCATCCTTCACGTTTTTCCGGATGTCTTGAATTTTCTGTCGCTTTTCCCTGCAGATGAACATAAAGGTTTTCAGACACACAATAGAAAATGCATCAAATCTAATCAGTCTTTCTTCAGTAACGACCTCCTGCTTAAATACGGAAATGGCACACGTCACTGACACACGCTGGCACACACTCGCAGGCAGGGAGAAACCTGATTTCAATCGAAAATTCTTGCATATATCAACGGACAAGCTATTCCAGGAAAGGAAAAACCCGGGATAACACTGGTTAATGGGTTTTTTTTTTTTTTTTAACATCACAGCCTCTTCCACTTGTTTTCATTTGGCTCACAAAAAAGCCTCATGACTTCACAAGTCAAATTCGCCCAGCTAGTCGGAAAGTTCTCTCGAGATGCAAACGTCTTTCACATCCTGCTTCAACGAAATTACTAATCCGGCAGGGAAATTTTATTTGCATTTTGTCTGGAAAAAGAAAAAAAAGGAAAAGCTTAGTATTCAGGTCAATCGCAGGTCACAGCAGGAAAGGGGCAGAAATCGCGAAAGAGTAGATTGTGCTAAATGGCAGACGTTGGAACCTCTGCAATAAAACTCCACGTTTATCTCAAAAGGAGATTCATGACATCACTGAGTGAAAAAAGGTTATTTGCTGCATTTTGCTCTTAAAATGTAAAATGGAACAGGAGGCTAACGACACGAGAGCATCAGGAACAGACTAGCAGACTTGAAGTGTGTTTTTAATGAGCTTTCAAATATCACACCTTTAACATAAAAACATATGAAAATTCCAAACAGTACAAAGACTATAAGATTATAAGTCTCCTGTTCCTTCTCCTCTTTTTCCCCATCAGCGATCAGGAAACCTCGATGATGCTGAACTTGGAGTTTGTGTTATTAACTAAATTAACTAAAACCTTCTTATAATCTATAATGAGCGGCTCATGGGGAACATTTTTTTTTTCAATATTAGATGTTAAGTGTCCTTATACATTTGTGAAAAAAATATTATTTTAAAATCCTTTTCATTTATATATAATAAAAAATGTTAAGCTCGAACAGGAGAAAAAAATAAATACATCGAAGAAAATGTAGGGAGAAAAAAAAGTTGCTTTATTGCATGAGTCGTATACTTCCTGGTCTTTTACGCTTAAAAATGCCATTTAATAAACCTTTATCCTTTAGGTTCCTAAACAATTAGCGACGAGACAAAACTGTTCCAACTAATCATAATATAGAAGACGGGTTTCTTTTCCTCAGAAATTGGCTTGCTAGCAGGTTTTTGTTTTAATTCATTTATAACTTTCTTTATGAAAAAAAAAAATAATCGTTGTTCATGTTCTTATAAAGTAAAAGTCAACTTACTCTGCGTTAAAACCGTTCACGTGAAGAATTCTCATCTGTTTCACGATGGTGCTTTTCCCCGACTCTCCAGCTCCTACGCCATCACACAAAGCAGAACATGAGCAGAAATAATGTTAAATGTGTTTGTTTGTTTTTTTAAACACAAAAGTGAAAAGAATTTTCACATATTATAAAAAGAAAGAGAAAGCAAGTCTGTCTGTCTCAGGCCGTGGCAGATCATGGAGGCGCAAATTCCAAGTTTCTATTTAAAGGCAAAATAGGAGGAGGCTACGAGGAGCAGCGTAAACATAGGAACCGCATATGGGTCAGGTGTATGTACATGTAAACAGACATGGCCAAAGAGACGAACAACAACAACAAAAAATGATGTATGTCAGAACTTGGCGTTTAATCCTATCAAATAAATACCGAGTTATAAAAATATTTATTTCACCTGGACTATATTGACGGATGAAAAACTTCTCTGATACCGATCATGATAATTTCAAAATAAACAAGGAAGTAGCTTGTATACGTAGCGTAAACACATTTGGAACATCTGGAACGGCCCAGAAAAGCAAATAGGTAATCCAATCCAATTCAATTTGATTTATGTAGCGTGTTTAACAACGATCATTGTCACAAAGCAGCTTTACAGAATCAAAATCTGTTTTGGATGGGGATATATTATGGAAATGAGTTCAAAAAGTGTAAGGAATAAAATAACCTATATGGACAAAAGTATTTGGCAAAGTATGTAAATTACTGAATCCAGGTGTTTCATCTAGACCCCCTTATCCCCAGTGACGGGCAAACAATGCTTCAGCATACCAAGACATCTTGGACAATGCTATGCTTCCAAGGTTGTGGCAACAGTTTAGGGAAGGCCTTTTTCTCTTCCAGCATGACTGTGCCCCAGTGCACGAAGCAAGGACTATAAAGACATGGTTTGATGAAGAACTTGACTGTCACCTTCAAGATGAACTGAAACGGAGATTGCGAGCCAGGCCTTGTCGTTCAACATCAGTGCCTGATGACCTTTTTTAGTTTTAATATGACCTCCATATTAAAGCAAATGTATTTCGATGCAATGTCATTGCAGGCCTGCTCAAATACTTTGGTCCATGTAGTGTGTGAATACATCATAGTGATCGGTTTGACCCTGATGAACAAGCCGACAGTGACTGTGCTGAGGGAAAACCTCCCTGAGATGGCAATAGGAAGAAACCTTGAGAGGAACCAGGCTCAACAGGGAACCCATCCTCATCTGGGTCATAACGGATCACAGGAATTAACCTGTGTTCATGCTGTGTGTGAGGAGGCTGGAAGTTCTTGTTTAAATGCAAATGAAGTCCACTTTCGTTATTGGAGGCTCAGGTACAAAACTGTTGGCCGCCTGGACCAGCAGGAAAGAAGAAAATACCCATAATGTTCAATAAAACTCACTTCAACTCTATGGTTAAGGGTTCGATTTAAAAAGTAAAGTAAAATGGCATCACAACGCGGAAAGACGGGAGACGTCTGTCGAGATGAACAAGCCTCTCGCTGTAAGCCTGAGCCAGACGTGCTGCTTTTAAGGGTTGCTGATGGAGAATCAACTAAGTATTAATCAGTCATGTACTAACAGCTACAGCTTACTTCCTTGGAAATGTGACATTTCGTGGTGATTTTAGTGCACAAGTTTAGTTATAAAACCATAACTGTATTTGTGTGTCTCTAATTTTTTTTTTTTTTTTTTTGTGCTTTGTGACACCTTCAAGCACAGCAAACTCCAACATGGAGTTTTGTTATACAACAGATGCTTGTGAACGCTTCTTTTGGCCTTGATTCAGCATTCATAGGGCGATGTAAGTCCTTCATTTAAACAGCTTTAGAGATATTTCAGTCACACACGGAGCGACTCTGACAGGAGCGCAGGCTGAACCAGGCCCGTTAACAACCAACGGCTTTTTTGGGGGGCGCTGCACTTCAATACCTCAGCGATTATAGGAAAACCTCAACAACAACAAAAAATGACGGACGAATAAACCCTTCACAAACGCAGTTTAAAGCCCTTTCTTATTGCCGCAGAGACGAGCTCACGGCGCAACCTTGGCGTTTCCCCTCTGTGCTAGTGTTTACTGTCGTCCATTAGCTTGTGTGAACACCCCCATCCCCCCTCCTTTCCTGTTCGCTATGGTATCGCCCACATTCATAAACGACCAAACATCCGGAAAAGGGGTGTTTTCGCGACGCCGTATTCCTTCGTCTAAATGCGCAAAAGAAAAAAAAAGGTTTTATTTATCAAGCGCTCCAGAGAGTGAACATAGAGGGAGTGCAAAACTCTCTCTCTCTCTCTCTCTCTCTCTCTCTCTGTCTGTCTGGAGCTAAAGACACTTGAATTCAAGGCTTCATGTGACCGAATGACAAAATCACAGATTTCTATTTCTGAACTTTTCACATGACTCCAAAAAAAAAAAAAAAAAAACCCTTAATGTAACAGCTCTTTGTAAGACTTCTTGACTGGATGCACTCGGTGAACCTGAAGTAAAAAATAAAACACTCTGTCATGCTGTAAATACTGCAGTGAAAAATTTAGAACGAGGAGACAAATGTGTGTGTGTGTGTGTGTTTATATATATATATATATATATATATATATATATATATATATATATATATATAAAACTATGGCATTTTATATATATTTTTAATCCTTTTGTAATTGCATTTATTGTTCTATGGAACAATTGCTACACAGACAAAAGTACACAAAAAGAAAAAGTAATCAATACACAGTTCGTGCGGAGAAAGTGAATAATTCAAGCGGTCAGTAAACTTGCAACTGGAGACTCATTACGTAAATAAACCAAACGTTGAATAAAACAAACTGTTTCTCTTTACAGAAACTTTATTACCGACGAATACACAGGTCTTTACCCAAAATCTCCTGTTACTACAGAAACGGTAACTTGTTATAACGAGCGCGTTAACATACACACATTTTGTCCAATTAAGAATTTTTGACAACTGAAAATTTGCGCTATAGTATAATTAAGATCTATGAATAAGACCTAAACCTTAAAAGAAATACTCAGTTTCCTCAGCCTTTGCTTAAGCGTTAATCTGCACTAGCGTGAAGATTCAGTTTGTCATGGAGCTTCTTATGGGAATCATAATTATAAATACAGTAACCGAGAACCGTGAAGATTTCTATATAAACAGATACGACGTGTTTGAAGAGTTTTAAACAAACGTGTCCATGGTTACCATTTTTGGGTCAATGTCCTTGCGTGTATTACGACTCACGCCGGCCCCTAACCCTTGTTTGAGCCGAACAGATATCGAAGACATTCAACAAGTGCTTCAGGACACGTCCTTCTTTTTAATCATATAACAGGCGCCTTAATTAAATCCCTGGTTTTACAGTCTATTTTATAGTTCACTACTTATCTCTCACGCACACACACACACTGCATGCCACGTCGTGATAAAGTCTGCACCTTTGAATTTTATACTAGACAGAATGATAGCACATGTCCTCTGTGTCTTGACTGTAAAGAAGCTCTAGAATATAGATCTATAAATAGATTCAATGAAACGAATATGTTCTGTGTAGTTTCCGCCGCCACTATGGCATCCTGAGTCGTCTTTTGAGTTTAGCGTCAGCTGCTTTTAAACGAGCATCGAGGCAGCGCACACAAAAACAAGATCTCAACATTGGAGAATTGTTTTTTATGTTCTTTTTTCTGCAACAGCAAAATCAGGCCAAACTTCCTGAATGTTCCATCCTGCTCACGGTTACGTCGGATTCAACTGGGACTGCTCAGTGTTTTCAGAAAACCCTGTACTGATTCAGCTAAAGTGTCTTGTTTTACAAATATAATAATTGTCGATCGTAATACTTATTAAAGCCTGGAAAATTCTTCGCTTTACGTGTTAAGGAAACTCCAGAAACAAAGTTCAACCCTAGTGAATGATAAAACCTAGTTACAGGAGAAGCAAAGTTCAGTTCCTCAGATACGCTGCAACACGGAGGAGAGCCGAGCGAAACATACGGATGGATTTTCTCATTTGATCATTTTAGATTCCGTAACCTAACAAGGTGTCTTGTGTAACGTGTGGAATAATCCGCCCGATCACAAGTTTAATAAATAAGTTTAATATTTGAAGCTTCAAAACTGCAAAACGAGAAATCTGGTAGAAGCTGTCGTGGATACTCGAGTCCCAGAATGCACCGCAGCTAGACGACAGTGGTATGACACATCGAGTGCGAAGACGCTGATTGTTAGAAGACGTGAAAAGCCTTGGAAGTGGAACTGTTTGAAAAGAAAGTGCACAAATGAGGACGGAATAAAGTGCCGCTGCATCGCTCTCTTTAGCTAGACTAATCTCAGACCACAACTATGAGCAGGAAGTCAGATCGATATTTAAAAATATATATATTCCAGTGGATTCATCAAGTTTTTCCCATAACTTTCCCATTTTCCCTGTAAGAACCGTCCCTAAAATCTGTACCAAAACCCAAGCGACAAGCGACGCTTCCAATCCTCTCCAATCTGTACGTCATCCTTATTCTGATTCGAGATGTCATGTGACTAAATTTTAGGCGAACAGGGCTTTAGTGAGTGTGTATAACACAACTATACATATTAGTATTATTATTTAGGTTTGTTCACAAAAAAAGCTAAAACATATTTCCTGTCTCTATTGCATCACCTTAAGGAATAGTATTCTGGTTTTAAGAAATCCCAAACATCTAGACTCTTGCCGTGTTTAAGGTAATAATGAATCCTCTCTGTATGCTGGATGTTATTCACTAACTTGTCGTGCTAGTATTATTATTATTTTTTTAATCCAATGTAGACAATTATTTATATTTCGCTTTTATCACATAGATGTTGTGTAGCATAGAATATTATGGACTATTGTGGACTATACTGATGATGAAATAATCAGGATTTTTTTATCATCAATTTAAAATAAATTATTTCACTCACAATCAACAACACCATTTTACCGCCATACATTAAATGAACCACATTCTATCATTAGTACTATTGGTAGGCATATAATAATTAGTTTCCATCATCCAGATTAGAGGTGTATGATCATTACTGACGTTATAGTGGACAAAAACAAGGCATTTAACTTTTATCAAAAGCTTGTCCATTAATTTAGAAGCAAAAAATGTACATAAATCAGGATTTTAAAGTAAACAAAAGTGGCTTAAGTTTTTCTTCTTAATAATTGGACTTATTTTAGTCCTGTCAAACAAAGTAACAGTAGGATGACAAAAGATTATTTTATTATATTGGACTTAGAAACTATTTTAGGAGTGTTTTAAGAGTATAAAACCATTTGATATTAAACTCAATTAAAACGTTGAAACTTTTCAAATTTACAAAATGTTTAGATATTTTCCGTGAATTATTCTAGAAATTATTTTATTATTATTATTATTATTATTATTATTATTATCTTTCAAAAATAGAAAACTATAGCGAGATCAAAGATTAGTAGCTATTTTGCATAT
Organism: Clarias macrocephalus; assembly: GCA_011419295.1. Taxonomy (NCBI): domain Eukaryota; kingdom Metazoa; phylum Chordata; class Actinopteri; order Siluriformes; family Clariidae; genus Clarias; species Clarias macrocephalus. The sequence continues at coordinate 84,500 of JAAGKR010002797.1, forward strand.
AGTTTTGGAACAAACAAACAACCAAAAATCAAACGAACGTTGCTTTCTGAAATTAGTTACATTGTGAGTTGTTTGTTTCCGGCTCTGAGCGCGCGGTGACGTCGGCGCAAGTCGGTCACGTGACTTTAATCCTACGGCGTCACTAGTACCGTTTAGGAATAGAACTTGTTTTATATACACATAGTGGGTTTATTAAATAATAATAATAATAATAATAATAATAATAATGATAATTTTTTCTCTATTTGTTTAATGTGCCGCACAGGGACTTTGATCTGCTTGCTCTGATCTGTTAGACAGGAGAGATCTGGTGGTAACATTGTATCTGTGTGTGTATGTGTGTGTGTATATATGTTGCGTAATGATTTAATCAAGAAGGAAAGAACAGAAGGTCAGCTGGATCTGGATCAGTTTCTAACACACACACACACACACACACACACACACACACATATATATATATATAAAGAGTGTTAGTGTTTAATCCTCGTCCGAGAGTGTGATCGATCTTACCCAATAAAAGCAGTCGGTGTGTTTGTTTGTATTCCTTTTTAAGTTCTTTCAGGACGCGGTCGATGTTCTTGCTGACTTTGCGCGCCTCCTTCTCGGCCTCCTTCTCCTCCACCAGCAGTCTGTCCCAGTTCTTGGCTTTCTGGCTGGACGCAGGGAGGAGGTGCAGTCTTCTCCCGCGGTCCTTGCCGGGTCCCGGGGCCTTGCCGCCTCCTCCGTTCTGGATGAGCGCCCCGTCCGCGGCGGAGTTTCCCGTGAGCCTGCTGCGCTCCCCGGCGGCGGGTTTGCCGGCGTCCCACTGCTGCGTCTGGCCCGGAGACGGAGACGCCTTGCCGTTCCCCCCGGACTCGTCGCGCCGAGATTCCCGAGATTCCCCCGCAGCGGCGGCGGCGGCGGCGGCGGCACGCGACGGAATGAGCAGGTCGGGCGGCTGCTGCTCCGGGTCCGAGTTCGCGCTGGAGATCGGTCCGCTCAGATCCCCGAATAACCGGGGACGCAGGCTATAGCACAAGCCCATGGTACACCGAGTGGCCTAATAATAATAATAATAATAATTATAACAATAACAACAACGATGGAAATAAAAATGATAATAATCCATAGAAAGATGAAAAAGGCGTGAAGAAAATGAGCACATCCTCATCCGACCAGGCTCGTCCTACATCCCCAGGCTGTCTCGCGGATCCCCAGCAGATCACTTCCTCACATTTTTGCCTGTCATTTTGTGTTTTCTCTCTCTCTGCTCTCAACCTACGCTTTAAGGCAGTAGATCACCTGATCCCTTTGCGGACACTGCAGGTCCACGTTACCGTAAATAAAGCAAAAGCGCGCACGCAGAAAAAAAAGAAGAGCGTGTTTCAGGCAGTTAGTTCAGTTCAACATCATTTAATCCACAAGTACTCTGACTCGCTCTTTAACACTGTCTCTGCACTCACTCGCTCACACACACACACACACACA
>JAAGKR010002798.1:0-14458 GCA_011419295.1 Clarias macrocephalus
CTGTCTCTCTCTGTCTCGCTGTCTCTCTCTGTCTGTCTCTCTCTGTCTCTCTCTCTCGCTGTCTCTCTCTCTCTGTCTCTCTGTCTCTCTCTCTGTCTCTCTCTCTCTCTCTCTCTCTGTCTCTCTGTTTCTCTCTCTCTCTGTCTCTCTCTGTCTCTCTGTCTCTCTCTGTCTCTGTCTCTCTCTGTCTCTCTCTGTCTCTCTCTCTCTCTCTCTCTCTCTCGCTGTCTCTCTCTCTCTGTCTCTCTCTGTCTCTCTCTCTTGCTCTCTCTCTCTCTGTCTCTCTCTCTCTCTCTGTCTCTCTCTCTCTCTCTCCCTCTGTCTCTCTCTCTCTCTCTGTCTCGCTGTCTCTCTCTCTCTCTCTGTCTGCACTGCAGTAAGGAGTGCCTCGTCTCCTCCTCAGGGATCGATAATACAGAAAACGGACTGTCCGGCTCCAAAGTGACACCCAAACCTACACCAAAGAAGCCCTGAGAGTGACACACACGCACACACACATACAAATACACACACACACACACACACACACACACACACACACACACACACACACACACACACACACTCTATTGTTTATGTCCAAGTGCAGATCTGAACCATATCGAATTCTGCCTATGCATTTCAATGCAATGTACAGACTTACTGTAACTCAGCCGGACTCGGCCGCATGAAGCAATTCTGACTCTGCCTCTCTGAAACATATTACTGGTATTTACTGTATATTTGTTTGTTTATTTTTGCTTTAGATTAAACCGGGTGCCTGTAGATGCTTCTGTCGCCATCTAGGGGTAGGGAGGACTACAATAATGTCAAACATGCACACACACACACACACACACACACACACACACACACACACACACACACACACACACACACACACACACACACACACACACACACACACACCTAACAGCAAATAAAACAGAATGCAACAATATAAACAGAAACCCGATGAACATGTAGATGCTGCTAGCTGATGAATGAATACTTGAAAACCTCTAGAAATAGACGACAAGACTAATGCAAATACAATACTGACGATGCTGCTTCACACTATTAAGCGATGCTTTTTCTAGCATGGTGATAAGAAACAACCTTTGTTTACTGTAGCGGTAGAGGAACGCAAAACACAACGATGTTTAATAAATGACGTATTAATAGTAATACACTTATTACTTCTTTTTATTACTGAATCACGTATTAAACTTAGACAGCGTTGTAATATGAATGTATGCTTATAAACACACGCGTATCCAAATGATCAGCACTCACACACAGCTACAGTCCGAATGCGATATTCTGAGACTTTAATCAGCATGAGACCAGCGCCGGCTTGATAACGAACAAACACAGCGCTGTCAAATATCGTGTAGATTAGTTCAACCAGGATGCTGCATTGTCTTTTTTTTTTTTTTTTTTGTAGTTTTCCTCAGATTGGGGTTTGTTATTTAGGTTTGTTCTTTAACCAGGTGAAGTAGGACAAGATGTTACCGAGTCAGAAAAAAAACAAAAAACAATTTAAATTCAAATATGATGCAATGTTTAGTTGAACAGTTATTTTAATAATTGTTTTCTCCTCCAAAAAAAAAAAAATTTTTTTTTTTACATTGAAACATTGGAACATTCATTTATATACATATGTTAATATTAGTAAAAAAATGAATAAATAAATAAAAAATAAATAAAAAACACTTTTCGTTCAATTTGTGGTGATTTTACATTTTTTGGAGGGAAAAACAAACAAACAAACAAACAAAAAAACACAATTTCCATAACCCTGCATCACATCATATTTTAGTTTAAATTATTTTAAAGTTTTCCCAATTTTACATTTTATAATTACTGAATATCTGGGAAATCTGATGTAATGTGTTATTTGGATAATCCTCTAGATTAATAACCAATGTTCAGTTTAATAGTAAATAAATAAATAACATCAACCTGCCAGTTTTCTGACAGGCCTAATTTCTTAGTTAAAGTTAAAAATACTGTATATATTAAAAACATTTCACATTTTGTGTCCCACGTCCTGTTTTTCTCCTCTTCAGATTTTTTTCTTCAACATTTTTTTCCCTTCATCTGATTTCCTCCCCTCACTCTCGTCCCTTTAGAGGTTCTGTACATTTCAGTTTATACTGACTTATACACCAAAAAAATTCCGTCAAAAATCTTCAGTTCTGCTAATGTTTAGGAAAAATTATCGTTACTTAATGCATCAAAACGCTAATGCTAGCTGATTAATAACTGGATAGAAACGACAGTCAGTGGTTTAGGGCAGGTTATACACAGGTACTGTATGAGGCGTATACCTGCTTCTTCATCACCCTGATATACTGATACTATCGTGCTGCATTACTGTTTGTCTCAAAACACTGTGCGTGAACCTGTGTGAAAAAAGTCTTGTTTTACCTGCGCTCATCTTTACATTGAGATTGAGTTTGGAGGCGGGGATAGTGGCTGAGGTATCTGCTCCTCTGATTGGTCACTAAAAAAACATCAGACTCCGCCCCCTACCCAGGGCTTAACAGCAGAAAGGTTAACAAGATGGAATTGTACAAGTAGATGATAGCAACTACTTTCGCAAGGGTTAGGGTTAGGGTTTGGGGTAGGGTTAGGTAAGTAAGTCTAACTCTCAGAAGTCTTTCAAAAATCCAATTTTAATATTGATTAATTGTATTGTATTGACTTAATATATGCACACAGTACTATTACAGCGGAACCTCGGCATACGAATTTAATTCGATCTTGAGGCAAGTCCTTAAGGCGGAAATCCGTATTGCGATACGAATATTTCTATAGAAAATAATGTAAATGCAGATAATCTGTTCCAGCCACCCAAAAATATGATCAATATTACAAAACAACATGAAGAATCATGTAGCTTTTGGACGCAAACCGAATGCAATGTTGGTATCGTGGGTTAACTCTTTCCAAATAAATTTCACTGACAGAAAAAAAAAAATCATTAAGTCGTAAACTTGCTTTGCTTAGCTTTCCACTTATGCAAACAAGGCTGCCGAACGTACGCGCAACTTAGTCAGTGTTCGGTTTGGTTCGATTTATTGGTTCATATAAGGAAAAAGCTGATTTCTATATACTGCAGCTTATAACACATTTTTTATTCCTTTGCTGGACAGGCCACTTTCGAAAAAAATTGTGGATAAATTTACAGCATACCTAATTCTCCAGGCACCATTACGCCACTGGTTGCCGTTTTTTATTTCATTAATGACAAAATGGACAAACTGTAGGTGTCCTGCCCTTCTCACTTTTGTCACATGATAAACATGGGGTGTATTTCCACCTATTGTAAAACCCTAATTACATGTAGATCATTTTATTCTAAAGTACAACAGCAAGTTTGAAATGTGTGTTCCTGGAACTCCTGGTGGTGATTTCTTAACGAAAGTGACAATTTAGCATGCTTTGTGTTCATTTCCAACACACAAAGTCCATCTCGATGCATTCCGCACGCTCCTCTTGTCCTTTCTCGAGTTGTTGCTCAGACAGGCTCTTACCTTTCGATTTTTGTGCAGTGAAAGCCTTCTTGATCCGACTGATAGCCATTAAACTTTGTCAATACAAGGATCTTAAAGTCAGTTGTAAAAAAAAATGGACATTATGTGGCTAATGGACAACTAAAGTGATTTTCAAGGAAGAGTCCTGCTTTTGCCACGTCAGCATCTTTCAGCTTTGCTTGAAATGTGAACATTCTGATTGTCAGTGTGGTGGAAACGGAGTAAAGAGTCAGATGTGTTTTAGAAACTAAGGTTAAAGAAATGATAAAATTTGCAAAATAAAGCACAAAATTTGAACATTTACGCGGGAAATTTTAATAACTGTATCAGGTCATAAAACACAAAGTTACGAATGCTCATGGACATTTTATTTCTTTTTACAAATAAACAGGAAAGTTAGATTTTATACAAAAAAAAAATCTGTCCATCAGCACTAGTAATTCAAAACTCAATACAATGATGTATATTCACCATCGGAGCAGCAAATCCAGCTGTAGGCAAATATCGTTGAGTATTCTGAAGCATTCTGAAGTTCAAAACTAGATACGGCGTTGTATTCTGTCTACTAGCATGGTCTAAAATGGGGTCATGGCATTCCGGAGACAAAATGAACAATGCGAAGGTTTCCATTACTTTTGACATTTCAATTGGGCGTAATCACTTTTTTACATTTTGCATATCTTTGACCCCCCTTAAGAAGATGCGAGTTTGGTTATCCATGATAATGTAGCGCTCTACTGAGCATGATGCTAAGTTTACCTTACCTTTGATCTTAGTGTAACACGTGAAAACAAAAATTAGGAACTACATTTTGGGTTTTTGGAACAGTACAGTTTTTTTTTTTCCCTCTTGTCCTTCAGATTTTCCTCTATATTACATAATAACCATTAGGATTAATTTTGGGAAATTTAACATTAGACTGGACTAGACTGGATTTATTACAGCAAACATACAGTATATCTATAATTGTTCGTCATATAATTACTTTCAGTTTATGTCCTCACTCACGTTGCCTTACATGGTTGATTATGTGCATCTCTATTAGTTTATGGTGAATACTGATCATCTAAAAAAAAATTGTGCAATCTATCATCCATAAATCAGAAAATGATGTTACTTTGATAATTCAGCAATAAGACGTACTGTAGCTATGAACCAAAAGATTGAACAAAGAGAGAGAGAGAGAGAGCATCAGATAACATCGGTTGTTAAAACTGTACCTCTGCCATGTGTGAATGTGAGAGATGAATGAGGAAGAGCTACGAATGAGTGGATGAAACTTATTTTACCATTTTCAATTAACCTCATTTTTACTGGGTGACAATGATAGCCTTACGAGACTTTATGATTTCCAGTTTGTTATTTAAATTGTCTGATTTGCTGGATGGTGTGTTGGAATCTGATGCATTAAATTATCAGTGCTCTAATACCTCGGAATGTCTCTTTTTGTTTTGTTTTTTAAGCACATGAGGTTTTAATTAAACCTTAATATATATATATATATATATATATATATATATATATATATATATATATATTACAAATTTGGCTAAAATATATACAGCCTGACCAAAAAAAAATCAAGGGAATTAAAAAGGGATAAGAACCCTTCTGCACATTATCAATTGCCTTGTAAAAAGTGAACAGTGAAAATCAAAGCTAGGTTTAATAGTGAAAGTGGGAACATTTCCATACATACACAATGTGATAAGAACTCACAGGATTGGGACTGAACAGCCCATAAGAAAACCACTTGTTAGTGAGACTCATCAGACCTAAAAAGTTTGGATATCAGAGCGATGGAAAATGGTCATGTGGTCTGATGAGTTCAGATTCCGTTCAGTTGCTCAGGTCTGGGCTCATGAGCTAAATGTTATGCGGCAATAAAATGGTGCCAGCTGACGACCTGAATGTACTGAACGACCAGCGTCTCACATCTATGGAGCTTTTCTTCCCTGATGGAACGGCCGTGTTCCAGGACTCAAACTGTAACAGAGGGATCATTTTCACACATATGAACTGGAAACCACATTAGCACCTTTTCAACCAAAGTCAACCTGTAGTTCATGTCTGAAATCAGAACTGGCTTTGTTTCTCCATGGGCTAGAGAGTCATGTCATTACGTCACTGTAATGTACGGCTCTACTTTCCCAGCAATGTCAGCAAGAATGTTACTGTAGCAACAATGCTGGCGGCAAAACATGTGAATGGTAAACAAACCAACAGTGGAACATGGATGTGTGAGCGGATCTCCTGGCTTTACCACTACTAAAAGGCATTTGAGCTGCACATTGCATAATTAATTATTTTTATTTATTTATTTTTTTGAAGATGGCATCCTCAGACTTTTAGTTGGCCATGATGTACTGTATGCTCTTCTTTTTGTAGCCCAGCAAAAGGTTGGTGCTGCAATGGGCCGGAGTTTGGCTGTCGGAAAACAAAAACGTCCAAATTGGGCTCCGAACTAGCGCTGGAACTGGAACCTTGGCGGAAAAAGGGGTCATTGTGTGCTGTAACCTAAAGGTCAAATCAAACTTAAAAGTGACAGAATAAAATCTTATAGCTTTTGGCCAGTCAGTGTATATTGGTGGTTGAAACTCACCACTGGTTTAACCCATTTCTTTTACTAAACTCTGCAAATTGAACTTAAGAAAAACTACACAAATTGAATTCCTTTTTTCTTTATTGCCATTTATTTATAAAGTTTCTGGTGCGACAACGATAAAACACAGAACAATTTTCATGTCTAGACTAACCACGCAATAAATATTTAAAACCGGCAGACAAAACATCTAATATTACTTTAAAACGTATAAGGAGAGCTACTGAAGCTACCACATGAACCAACAACCATCACATTCAGCCCAGGTAAAGTTCATACAGCAGTTCGGATATACAGGTACTGTACGTCTCATGGTCTTGGCGTGTCATTAGACTTATCTCCAGACTTCCACTGCATGTAGAGTCCTTAGGGGTATTTCTGTAAAGAGAGGACACGGATCTTATCCAAACACTTTCTTGAAATGAACCTCAACGACAAAAATAATGTCAACAAGTAGACTCTGTCCTCAAGTTATTAGAAAGTGTGACGTTATAGCGTTACCATACTCCATACCAAGATTCCTTAATCAACAAGAGTTTATCCAATCTTCCAAAAAAAAAAAAAAAAAAAAAATGGAATTGCATCAATATTTGAGTTCACTTAAATAAGAGAAACATTTATTATTTCCTTAAAATCTCCACATCTATTACTCACACACACTCTCATCCATGATAATGTAAATCCAGTTCAGCAGCTGTCCGACGTCGGTGTAAACTCCAGGCAGACCCTGACGGGCACAGCCGTCTCCCCAGCTCACCACGCCCACCAACTGCCACCGGGAGGACAGGAACACCAGCGGACCCCCGCTGTCCCCCTACAGCGAGACAGGGAGAAATATACAGTACTGCAGTCTTTCAAATTGTCTTTTTAAAATGTTTCAGGATATAAATCAACATCTGTTCATTATGCCAGTTTGGAGAAGACGCCCAACCATCAGCACATTCTGACCAATCACAAGGGAGATCTCAATCCTGCTGGAGAGCACGAAAGAGTGTTTCCGACCTGACAGGAATCTACTCCTCCTTTCAGAAAGCCGGCGCACAGCATCCTGGGAGTGACGGCGGAACCGTAGACGGACGCACTGGAACACGTGGACAAGGCAATCAGGGGAACCGTGGCTTTCTGAAGAACATCCGAAAGCTGGCCTGAGTGTAGGATGGACCAAAAGCGAGAACTTGTTAATACGGACTCAGGCTTGCGCACGTCAATACACAACTGTACAAAAAGTAAAAAAAAAAAAAAATATATATATATATATATATAATGAAAAAAATTGGAAATAAGCAATCTCTGTTTACCTTCGTACACTTACCGTTCTCGTGTAGGACGCCCCACCCAGTCACAACAAGGTTGTCCCCCACACTGATCGAAAGCTGGTATGGGGGGAGGCAGACAGGATGGATTGTGGCTTTAAGGGGAAAAAAAAAATAAAAGTTGTTTTTAAACCTGAAGCAATAGCCAAGCTTGAAAAGATTCATTTTAAAAGCAAAGTTGGAGTTTCTTTTAGATGGAATAACAGCCAAGTTAATATTATTTAAGTTAAAGTTTTTGTTTAGTTTCTATCCAAATTCTTCACGTTCGGTTGGAAAAAGCCTAATGTAAAAGCCAGAAGCTCAACCAACCAACCACCCAACCAGCCATTAACGACCTCCAGTGACACTACAGTACTACAAAGAGATGGATGAAGTGATGAAAGCTGCACCTCCAGGAAGAACCTCAGAGGCCAGTCGGACCATGGCGATGTCGTAGTCATGTGACACCGGGTCGTAGGCTTGGTTCATCACGATGCTCTCGACTGGCACAGCCCTGGATGAGGTCAGATAGGTTTGGCCTAAAACCACACCCCACTGGCTCAGCTCTTTGTTTCTTCTGAGAAATCAAACAAACCATAACTTTTAAGGGCGTCAATCCCATGCAACTGATGTTTCAGTATGTTCGGACATAACGATAATGTGAACATTCCAAGCAGAATTTGCAAGAGCGAATCTACATTTTCCACACCACAGTCATATCGGAACATTTTGAAATCTGAAGTCCTGACAGGTTCAGCCTGGTTCACACGTACAGTACATGACAGATGTGTACAGATGAGTGTGTGCAGATCGTATACACACCCATAGAAGCAGTGAGCGGCGCTGATAATCCACCGGGTTGAGATCAGCGATCCGCCACACACGTGCTGCATGTCCCAGTGCAAACTGACCTGCCATGGCCACGACTCGATAGTCGTATCCGTGCCACCGACGATCCGATCTTCACCAACCACCTCGCCACAGTCTACACACACACACAAAGTATCTACAGCCTAGTTCCAGGTGATGAGATTGTGTAGGTACATTAAAGTGCATAAATGTAATAGTTTTAAGTTTCCTTTTTCGAAACACACACTCATGTTCAGTACCTGAGCAAGACAGTGAGATCACAGCGCCGGAGCTGCACTTATCCCTGAAAAAGGAGACACTGCGTTAATAACGGCATCAACATTGTGAGTGTGTTACATGGTCCGTCGCTGTACCTCACGCTGAGTAAACTCTGGATGCTTCTGCTTGAGTCTTGGCCTTCATCATTCAAGGCACTGAAGACACTCAGCAGGTCAGGAGGAAGACTCCGGACGGGAACCTGGATACTCCGTGGGCTCCTATGAGCAAACAGATAAACAAAATGGCTGCTGGGTAAAGATATTAATTCCTCAATGAGAACGATCAGACTTTACTTTAAATTATTCGATGCATTGAGATAAAACATGACTTTTGCCATATCTGAGCTGTTTCACTGTTTATTCCCACCAATCCTGATCTGACTGTCTATTGTTAACAATAAAAGATTAAACTATGTTAAACACGGATTTGCATGATTTGGATCTTTAATACGTTTGTTCAGGTACATACTTTGTGTAACCCAGTTGCTGGCAGGCTAATCGAGAGTGCTGGGTTCTCCAGTTGTCCGCACATACGGTGCTCCATGTTTTGCCGTTAAGGACGACCTGCAGGATCAGACTCTTACCCATCAACCTCACTACACACACAGAAAAAGAGAGGAAGCCACATGTATAAATAGTGACGGGTTACTATTCCAAACACATAGCAAATGATTTGCTCCCATCACATGAGGCAGCTGCGCTTTGTAACTATTGTAATGTTTCAGGAGTTTAGAGTGCACCACCTATAGGACTGTAGAGGTACTGCAACATTTCATCACAGCAGACGCTAATCATCTATACCAGTTTATACAGGGTGGCGGGGAGGAGGGCTAGAGCCTTAACCCGGGAGACACCACGGCACCCGGGAGACACCACGGCACCCGGGAGACACCACAGGAAGTTTGGGAACGCCAGTTAATCTAATCTTCATGTCTTTGGACTGTGGGAGGAAACCAGAGTGCCAGGAAGAAACCCACCAAGCACAGAGAGAAAATGCAAAACTCCATGCACAAGGTGGGACTCGAACCCGGACCTTGGAGGTGCAAGGTGACAGTGTTAACCGCTAAGCCACCTCAAACGCAAACATATATAAAAGTTTCAAATGTATTTAAAATAATCAATTTTAGACTTGGTGTGATGATGTACTGTATGAATTGCCCCCCCCCCCACGTCATCTATATGTACAGGTTCGAGACTGATGTACTCATGCCTGGGTGTGGTCATGTACCTGGATGTGTGGTGTTGGCCCACAGCCTGGACACACAGTTGAGCTCGTCCTCTCCGGCATCGCAGTCGAACTTCCCGTCACACGCATTTACAGCGGGAACGAACGTCCGAGACTGAGCGCAGTAGTAAAAATTTGAATTGACGTGTCTGATGACTGGGAGAAAACAAGACGGACAGCTGAGGTCACATGTTCACCTCTTCATCAGATATTACACGTGCAAAAGTAAGTGTTTTCCGAATAACCAGGGGACATTCAGAAGTGTTTTATTCCTCCTACACCACGGGGATTTGTGTGACTTTGGTGGTCTTACTGTAGTAAAGTCCCAGTGCCAGGATGACTGATGTAAGCAGAACACAGCAGAGGAGGATCAGAGCAAACCTCAGCCTGGTCTTCCTCTCTATCTTCAACTTCGATAAGCGTCTCGACTGCTGAGGCATGGCCGCACTCTGTACAGTATGTGTGTGTGTTTACAGTATGTGTGTATGCTACAGAAACATCACCATGTCCGGTTTAATTAAAATGCAGAGACGTCCAGATTAATTCCACTTACCTTATTTATCTGTGTGTGTTGGTTAGAGCATGTGCCCTACAGCATGTCCTCCTGAAAGACACCCTGGGCCAATCAGAAGGCATGGATTACCAGTGACATCACCTGGCCAAAGGTGCTCCAAATAAGAGTTGATGAACTGAAGTTCGGTCTAGTGGGTTAATTAGAGATGAGACTCGGTTTCAGGTTTACAGAAGGGTTTAGTGAGAGACGTGTTCAGTTTGGATTTCTGATCAGGATCTATACTAGTATCCCAGCGCATTAATGCTCCGTTCTGTTTTTGTAGGAAGAAAATTCAGATCATCATTAATAAAAAGCAAATTGAATCCAAAAATATATCTGATAAATATTTATCAAAGTGATCATAAAGGTTTTGCCTCTCTGAGGTTTCTGAGGTTTACCCAAATCATTGTGGTTCAGTCAGTGATGACAGAAAGGAAGTCATTTTACTTCCCTATTTTACTTAGTGCTTAGCACCGTCGCCTTGCACCTCCAGGGTCTGGGTTCAGTTCCCGCCTCGGGGTCTGTGTGCATGGAGTTTGTACATGTTCTCCTCATGCTTGGCGGGTTTCCTCTGGATACTCTGGTTTCCTCCCACAGTCCAAAGACATACAGATTAGAATAATTGGTGTTCCCAAACTGCTTGTAGTGTGTTAATGAGTGTGTGTGTGTGTGTGTGTGTGTGTGTGTGCCCCTAGGATAGGAAGGGCGGGATAAAGCAGTATAAGAGAGTGAGTGGAGTGTTGGACGAAAGCAACATAGTGGTGTAATGGTTAGCATTGTAGCCTTGCACCTCCAGGGTCGAGGGTTTGATCCGATTCAGGTCTGTGTGTGTGTAAAGTTTGTATGTTCTCCAAAACCATGCAGATTACTGTAGGCATTCGCAAATTGCCCATACTGTGTCGAGGTGTGCATGTGTGCTGTGCTATGGACTGGCATCCTGTCGTGAACCCCAGCTTGCGCCCGAAGTCTCCTGGGATGGGCTCCAGATTTTTCTTTGTCTGAACACTTGCTGACGCTGGAGACTCCTTCCTTTAATGTTAAATAAACATCCACTACTGGACTCGCCTTACCTATAGACAGTAAATGATCAGTCAATATCTTCTGTTACTGTAAATACCAGTGTGTTGTTGATCTCACTAGTGGCTCAGTGGTTACAGTTCTGAGTTACTGTGGGGGTTCAAGTCCCAGCATCACCAGATTGTGACAAATGAAGTTTTTTTTTAATTTTTTGATTATTATCCTTAGATTGCATGACATGCCTGCTGCACAAGTCCATGTGAACGAGCTGTCACTATGGAAACGATAATGTGTTGCATACATAAAACTGATCAACATTTTTTTTTTTATATATATATATATACACTCAAGTCAGTTGTGAGCAAAAACCATTAGGCTGTGCAACTCTCTACCAAACCAGCAGATGGCAGCACATATGAAGTCTGAATTCTGGGTGCTTGTAGCTCACCTTGTTTCATGATCGAAAATTGTGAAGAGTTAAAAAATAAATAAATAAATGAATAAAAGATGCTTTAGATAAATGTCACCTGATCACTAAATTCTACAAAGGAAAAAAAAAAATGAGGTCACGATCTCATAAACCGATATAGCTTTCTTAGCTGGGGAAGTAACTGCGGCCCCTATGTTTTCTTTTTGTTTAGTTTTTGACTTGACGACACGTCTGAACGTTGGGAGAAAAATATCAACAGAACAGGTCTAAGATCAGAGGAAGCCATTCGCACTGACAAACATATCGAGTGAAATCAGTTCATCGTTTGCTAGATCCAAAGGCTGTTGCTCTCATTCACATGGTTTGGTTAATCACAGTTAGTTTATCATTTCCTTAATAACAGGAAGAACAGACGCTCCAGAAGTCTGATTACAAACGAATGAGAATATTATTATATTCATATAAAGTGTTGATGCTTTGTGTATGTTCCGTACTGTAGTCTCCAGTATCAGTCCAAGGTTTAATCTTTATTTCAGTGATAAAGTACCTGTGATTGGTGAAATAATTAAGCAATAAAAATGCGCTGATTTGCACACATCTGACACAAGGCATCGCAGATGAATAGGATAAATATAATAACTAAATAAACATATCACCGTTTATAATATTTTCTTTAGAAAAAACATACAAATAAATATGAGAAGTTTTTCCATTTTCCCACTTAAGCTCCTCCCCCTCGAAATAAATGTCTGTGCCCGTCCCTGGGTGTGGACCCTCGCTGGAAACAGGTCAGCGCTGGGCGGAGACTTGAGTCAGGGTAGTTTTTTTTTTTTTCTTTTTTTTTTTTTTTTCTGCAGATTGAAGCAAACTTTGTGATGATTCGGTGCTTGTCCAACCAGTCCAACGAGACAGAGGGAGAAACGCAGGATGATTAAGGAAGCGCCGGAACTGTTGCAGTGAGGATGATGATGACGGACACTGTGAAGGACACGAGAGCGTAGAAGACAGTAACAAGAGAGAGTGAGTGGGATTATTGAAGGTGAACTGGGATCAGATTGTTTTTGTTTTTTTTTACACTTCCTGATGGAGAACACAGACGGCAACACAGTGGTACGTCATTTATATATATATATATATATATATGTGTTTATTATTACAAGTGTGTTCAAGTCAAACCAGGACTTTTGATTGCGCAGTTCTAGAAATAGAATCTAGAAACTCCTTTTATTTCTCTTTATAATCACCTGCTACACTAATCAAGGTAGAAGGTTTTCTCAGCACACCGGAGCCATAATAGGACCGTCTGAAACGCCGGCCTCCCGGGAACTCCTTTAATGGCCCAACCATGTGGAACTGGCTTGGAGCGAGGTCAGGATTGTAATGGGAGATGTGGAAATGACTGAGTTCCTGTAACATGCAAGTGGTGTTGGTGAATGAGTGTGTGTGCAGTTCCCACAGACAGACGCGTCTCTTCTGCACGCCGGTCATGGACAAACGGCCTTCTTTAAAACGATTGAATCATTCAAATGTTTTACTGCGGCTGAGAGTCTCATCACCGTTCTGCGCTTAAAGTCTTCTGTAAATGTCAATCGCTCTTACGGTGTCCTTCATCGGGAAATTTCATCACATGTCCCTGTGTGATATGAACACCATAATAATAATAATAATAATAATAATAATAATAATAATGACTGTAATCTGAGTTTAATCAGTACGTACAGTCACTTTCCTTTCCACTGGTCTATGTACAAAGGTTTTATATATTCCTTCTTTCTTTCTTTCTTTTTATTGTTTCTCAGTTGCAAAGGCGTGTGTGTGGACTGATTAGTGTTTCTAGATTGTCTGTAGTGTCTGTGAGTATATGGTACCTCATCCAGGCTGTTCAGTATCCTGCCTTGTGCCCTGATTTCCTTGAGATATCCGACTACACACGACAAGTGGTGCAGCAAATAAACAAAAGAATCATCAAACACGTGGAAAATTTCCAAATTCTTCAAATGCAATAGAAATACAAGCTGCTTGAGTCTTTTACTAGCATGTACATGTATGTGAGTTTGGAGGCTGTACAGTATTTGCGGTGCTGTAATTCAACACGACCCTCAGCTAGAGGTTGACATTACGTGTTCTGCTGGTGCAGCTTTGTCTAAAAACAGAACATGGAAACAAAAGTTACTTACCATGAATACTGCTGAGGAGGTAAAAGCGAACCGGTAAAGCCGAGGAGTTTTATACAGCAGCTGAAGATGGGCTGGATGGTTTGCTCAGGATTTATGTATCATTATAATGTGCTTTAGTTAAATATTTACACACTTACAATGCTGTGAAAAAGTATTTGCTAATATTCGCTTGTTTTTTTTTTTCTTCATATTTTTCACACTTGAATAATTCAGATCAACAAATAACTTTTAATATTACTGTTCACATTACAGTAATTAATTCAAGTACATATAATGTGCCTTGCAAAAGTATTAATATCCCTTTGACTTTTCTACATTTTGCCACGTTACAACCGCAAATGTAAATGTATTCTGTTGGGATTGTATGTGATAGACCAACAAAAATTTATTATAAAGTGGAGAGAAAATTATAAATGGTTTTCAAAATATGCTAAAATTGTGCCGTGCATCTGTACCTTTCACTGCAATTACAGCTGCAAGTCTTTGGGGGAATATGTCCAACCAGAGTGAACTT
>JAAGKR010002798.1:14919-75424 GCA_011419295.1 Clarias macrocephalus
AGCGAAACCCAAGAAGGTGAGTACTCACGATTAGGCGAACAGAGCGTCGGCGATAGCATGGGCAACTCAATGACTGAGCGATGTAATGCGCCATCTTGTCTCCTTTTATGCTTCCTGAATCGCGACCGTCTTACTTCCGGGTCCTCGTGCCGGCCGCGTTAGGAGTGCGCATGACACACACTTACAATGCTGTGAAAAAGTATTTGCTAATATTCGCTTGTTGTTTTTTTTCTTCATATTTTTCACACTTGAATAATTCAGATCAACAAATAACTTTTAATATTACTGTTCACATTACAGTAATTAATTCAAGTACATATAATGTGCCTTGCAAAAGTATTAATATCCCTTTGACTTTTCTACATTTTGCCACGTTACAACCGCAAATGTAAATATATTCTGTTGGGATTGTATGTGATAGACCAACAAAAATTTATTATAAAGTGGAGAGAAAATTATAAATGGTTTTCAAAATATGCTAAAATTGTGCCGTGCATCTGTACCTTTCACTGCAATTACAGCTGCAAGTCTTTGGGGGAATATGTCCAACCAGAGTGAACTTCCTTGCAAAACAGCTCAAGTTCAGTCAGATTGGATGGATGGTGTCTGTGAACAGCAATTTTCTTGTCTTGGATTTAGGTCTGGACTTTGACTGGGCCATTCTGACACCTCAATATGCTTTGATCTAAACCATTCCACTGTATGTTTAGGGTTGTTCTCCTGGTGGAAAGAGAATCTCCACCCCAGTCTCACGTCTCAAAGTCAGACTATATAAGTTTGCCCTGTATTTGTCTCCATCCATCTTCTCATCAACTCTGAGCAGCTTACCCAGTCCCTGCTGAAGCAAGGATTCCTCGCAACATGATGCTGCCACCACCATGTTTCATGTTGTGTTCAGGGTAATGTGCATGTGATTTTACTGTACATTTAGGCCAAAAAGGTCCCATCTGATCAGAGCGCCACATGCTTGATGCTTTCCACATAGCTTGTTGCAAACTGCAAACTCGACTTCTTATGGCTTTCTTTCAACAACGGCTTTTTTATGGAACCTTGATTTCTGTGCTCTACCGGGAAATCCTGGAGCAGCATGCCCGGCCAAGTCCAGACTTAAATACGATTGATTTAAACATTCATGCTTCAAAACCTTCCAAAGTGGTTGAAATACAACAATTCTGTAAGAAGAGTGGGCCAAAATTCTCTCTTGAACTTTTCCACTTGATAGACCAAGAAAAAGTGGTGCATACAGTAAGTGTGGAATGGAAAAAAAATTGCTTTTATGAATAAGTGGCAAGAAGAAAGCCATGGTAGAAAGAAATCCATTTCAGTGCTATTTGCAGTTCCATATGGCGTGTTCCAAACTTTTTATGGCTTTCTTTCAACAATGGATTTCTTCTTGCCACTCTTCCATGAAGGCCAAATTTGTGAAGTGCACGACTAATACTAATCCTGTGTACAGATTCTCCCACCTGAGCTGTGGATCTCTGCAGCTCCTCCGGAGTTCCCATGGGCCTCTTGGCAGCTTCCCTGATTAATGCTCTCCTCTCTCGGCCTGTCAGTTTAGGTGGACAGCCATGTCCTGGTAGGTTTGCAGTTGTGCTGGTCTTTTTCCATTTTCAGATGATGGATTGAACAGCGCTCCATGAGATGTTCAAAGCTTGAGATAGTTTTTTATAACCTAACCCTGCTTTAAACTTCTCCACAACTTTATCCCTGACCTGTCTGGTGGGTTCCACTGGATGTTAGAGTGAAGAAGGCTGAATACAAATGCATGCCACACTTTTCACAATTTTATGTGTAAAATATTTTGAAAATATTTCCCTTTTACTTCCCAATTATGTGCCACTTTGTGTTGGTGTGGCACATAAAATCCTAATAAGATACATTTATTTATGGTTGTAACATGACAAAATGTGTAAAAGCTTATTGAATACAGTGTCACTTCAGCATACGAATGCCCTGCCTTGTAAATTCTTTCCTTAAGAACTAAAACTTTTTAAAGGAATTTTTTAAAGCATACGAGCATTTTTGGCATACAGTCGACTGAGCCGGTTCCTGTTGTGTGAAAATCTGGTTTCGCATATTTCCAATCAAAACAAGCCTAGCCAAGCGAGTTCATATATACTTTTTCATTTAATTTTTAACGTGTTGCAAAATGTAGTACAGAAATAGCACTATATGTGCCAAGAATGTTATCAAGGACGTGAGAAAGAAGAAAAGGGGGAGGTTTTCAGTTTGGTTTTTAAAGCAGCCAGTGCCAAGAGGAATCATAAATTTAGGTTAAGTGAGGTTTAATATCTATTTATTTAATCTTTTACTTAATTTATGTGTGTTTTCTAAATGTTTTGATTGTTTTTATATGCAAAAATATGACTATAGTGTTAGAAATTGGTAATATTGTTATTATTTTGGGGTGGCTGGAACGGATTATCTGCATTTACATTATTTAATATGGGAAAATGCGTTTTGCAATATGAAACTTTACCTTAAGAAAGGTTCGACCTCTGGAAGGATTAAATTTGTACAGGTATGCTAAGGTACCGCTGTACTTTTGGAAGGCATTCTATCACAAACACTTGATTGCAGTTATTGCTGCCAGGGTGGCGCAACCAGTTATTAGTCTATTAGGCTGCAATGACTTTTTCACATTTGGACAGCTTCTTTCCCCTTATTAAATGGAATCATTATTTAAAAACTGCATTTTGTAATTATCTGGGTTATTGTTGTGTAATACTAAAATTTCTTTGATGATCTGAATCATTTAAGTGTGATATACAAAACAGTAGCCTGCTGGGGATCTTCACTGCCTCAGGTACAGAAGACTGATTCGAGGCACAATCTAACGATTCTCACTTGAACTGTTGTTATTAATAATCACACTGATGTGTGCAAAACGTCACACCTTTATGCCCTGTAAACATGTACTCACATTACCTCAATTGTCATGTAGTGTAATACAGGTTTGTTTATTTACACATCACAGCATGACCCGTGTAACCTCACACATGGGAATGTCAATAATGATACCACTGCTGATATAATAACTTATTGACTTTTGACAGATTGTATACACGCATACAGCATACACACATTCACACACAATCTACACTCCAGGTCGAGGAAAATAATCAACGAAAGCTGTGTGGTGATTTATCACCCCAGCTATTAGCCAGTAACACAACATCCCTTGGTGGGCACAATAGCTCAGAGGTTAGCACTGTCAGATCCAGGGTTTGGCGGTTTAAGGTTTGCTAAGGCCTGTATTCACAAAGCTTCTTACGCCTAAAAGTTGCTTCAAGTGATGAAATTCTAAGAAAAATCTTGAGAATTTCCCCTTAAATTTAGGATTAAATCTTAGTAAAGATAAAAATGATTCACAAAACATCTTAGCCCTAAAAACAGCTCCTAAGGTAAAAACTGTTAAGAGTAGAGATGAGGACTTTTAAGAGGTTTAAGAAGGAAAGAAGACATTTGCCAAACACTGATCATAAAGCTAAAGGTAAACGCTACTTTTCTGTCCAATTTAGTTTTCTTGTTTTTTTTTACTTCCTTCCATTTCTCTTGGATTGTTGGCTACATACCATCCAAAAGTGCAAATTAAACAGACTGTGCTATAATCATGTAAATTGGTAAAAGCTGAGACATTTTGCTCCCATCAATCTGAAATGGATTACAAGTAATAAAATCAGTTTAGTAAATAAATGTAAGAACTTAAATATACTAACTACTGTGTGGAAATTGGTTGTTTCAAAAGTAGACACATTTTCAACATTTGACTGTTTAATTATCTTATAAGATAACTAGCCTATAACAGAAACTTTGCATAAATAGTCCGTAATCATGATTATACACTTTCATTATATACAAACATTATGATCTCACTGTCTGTTCTATTATCATATATTCTATTTTTACAAAGAGCGCATTTCAAGACCTTTACAGAGATCAGAGGTTATTTTTTTTTTAATCAACCAATCACAGTCCTTGAATTGCTGCATCATCCCTAGCAACGGGGTCGACCATGCCCCCTCACTAAGATAAAGGTTTTTGTACTTTTCTTACTCAGAGTTGCTCTAAGAAGTTTTCTAAATCACTTTTATTCTAAGACTCCCAGGTAGGACTTTTTAGGCTAAGATAGGAGCTCTCTGAGAGAATTCTAAGAAGCTTTGTGAAAATGGGCCCAATTATGGCACTTTCTTAGAATTTCCCCTTGAATTTAGGATTAAATCTTAGTAAAGATAAAAATGATTCACAAAACATCTTAGCCCTAAAAACAGCTCCTAAGGTAAAAATGTTAAGAGTAGAGAGGAGGACTTTTAAGAGGCTTAAGGACAAAATGGCGGAAAGAAGAAATATTCTCCAAACACTGAACGTAAAGCTAAAAGTAAACGCTGCTCTTCTGTCCAATTTGGTTTTCTTGTTGTTTTACTTCCTTCCATCTCTTTTTAGATTGTTGGCTACATACCATCCAAAAGTGCCACTTAAATAGACTGTAAGCATGTAAACTGCTAAAAGCTGAGACATTTTGCTCTAATCAATCTGAAATGAAGTAATAAAATTATTTTGGTAAATAAATGTGAGAATGTAAATATAGTAACTACTGTACTGTGTGGAAATTGGTTGCTTCAAAAGTAGACACATTTTCAACATTTTCAACATTTAGCCTATATCAGACACTTTGCATAATGTAGCCTGTAGTCATGATTATACAATTTCTTTATATACAAACATTATGATTTCACTGTTGGTTCTATTATCATATATTCTATTTTCACAAAGAGCACATTTCAAGACCTTTGCAGAGGTCAGAGGTTATTTTTTTTATCAACCAATCGCAGTCCATGAATTGCTGCATCATCCCTAGCAACGGGGTCGACCACGCCCCCTCACTAAGATAAAGGTTTTTGTACTTTCCTTACTCAGAGTTGCTCTAAGAAATTTGTAAATCACTTTTAGTCTGGGACTCCCAGCTAGGAACTTTTTAGGCTAAGATAGGAGCTCTCTGAGGGAATTCTAAGAAGCTTTGTGAATACGGGCCCAGAGCCACAGCTTTCTAAACCACCACTGCTCCATTTTCCAGCACTTTCTAGGTGAATAATCAGAGAACCTCAGCTGGAGGTAAATGAAGGTGGAGCTTCATTTCATGAAAACAATTAATTTCTTGCAGATCTTGTGATCTCTTTATGGAAAGTGGGATTGGTTCCTGCTTAAATCACAGCCTGTTCTGGTGTTTTCTAAAAACTTTAATAACAACTACTACAGCAGCATTGATGTAGTGTTAGTGAGAAAGGAATAATTTGATAGCTGAGAAAGGCATGTGCTTTGTATTGTCAGTGTTATCATCATCATCATCTATACCACTTTATCATGTATTCAGGGTCGCGGAGGGCCTGGAGCCTATCCCAGGAGACTTAGGCCACGAGGCAGGGTACAGTACAACCAGGGTCCAATCCATCACAGGGCACACACATACACACATTCACACACTCATTTACACACTACGGGCAATTTGGGAAGGCCAATTAGCCTAATTAGCATTATTTTAGCCTGTGGGAGGAAACCAGAGTACCCGGATGAAACCTACCAAGTACGGGGAGAACATGCAAATTACATGCACACACAGGCAGGAGGCGACAGTGCTAACCACTATGTCGCTGTGCTGCCTGGTAGAACCACGTTACTTGCTAAATTTGTTTAGGGTTGAAATTTATTTGTCACTAGAAGATCTGTGGAATGGTAATTTTTTCATTTATAATGGGAGACATGAGAGAAATACAATTTCCAAATTTGTAGATACTACTGGGGTTTCTATAAAAACCTTCAAGAGGCCCATAATTTGTCTGGAATGGACAAAGCTTTGAAAGACTAAACAGAAACTCCAAGCATTTCCAAGTTTCAGAATGAAGTAAATTTCAAAGCTTGACGGTTTCAGAAATCAAGCAGTTTTTGGATGGCATTTGTACACAAAGCCAAGAAAAAGGAAAGAACTCTACAAATATAACCCCAAACTCCTCAAATCATGGAACTCAGATGATGGAGTTTGAGAGCCACAGCATTACTACTTTAATCGATATCAACCTGATCTTTGTCACCAGAAGGAGTTGAACTGAGAATGTGTGGCTGTAGGAGCTCAGTAAAATAAACACAATAAAATTGTGCCATGTACTTTAGGCTCAGTTGTTCCTCTGGGAGAACCACTACATTTTCTGCACACTATTGTGTACAGTATGAAAAAATCAATCCCTGATCTTTGAGGGTTAAATATTTGATCTAAAAACCTTCAACATCAATTTACTTGCAATCTAATTATCCAAATTAAGCCTTCAAAGAACCTTCTTTTGAAAGGCTCTACAAACCCATGCTGCTTGTGAATTTGTCTGTGTCTTCAAGGTCAGAACCTAAAGCTTAGGATCAGCTCTGCAGCACTTATATTGGATTACCTTTAGATAAAAAATGTCTCTCTGAAAACTTGTATCCTCTGCTTGCGTTACTACTACATCATCTGGAGCAAAGATAGTTACAGTACACTGCATCATTTAAAAGGTTTAAACATTTGTTTGTTGTTTCCTCAGAATGGCGAGAACCCTCCACCATACTACTTGGTGGTGAAGCCCAGTGAGCCCCCTCCTTCATACGCCAATATCGACGAGTTACTGGAAACTCCTCCAGTTGTCCCCTACTATATAAACGAACCTCTTCCTCCAGTATTCCCTCCTCGTGTGCCTCAACGTATCATCATTACCACCGAGCAATATCACCCAGGTTGTACACACATGCACATACCACTCCACAAGAGCACCATGGAAAAACCTTCAAGAGTTATAGAGATACGCATCACAAATTGCCACTGGAGTGAATAGATGAATCCATGCATGGATGGATGTTGGTAGATTCATTTAAAGGAAACATAGGTAACATAGGTATATATTGAGTAGGTATCTGGATGAATGGATAGATTGACGAATAGATATTCAAACAATGGATCTAACTTTGGTTCTTTTGGTTAATCTCCACCCAAAAAAAAAAAAAAAAAAAGAAACACCATGTTCAATTGATGGTACTTAGTTAGTAACCTAGTAACCCAGTGGAAGGATCAATCGAATCATGGAAATGTTAAAGCACTTTTGTAAGTCACTGTGGATAAGAGGGTCTCCCAAATGCCTGAATGTAAATGTACTTAAAATCCAACAAATTCTACTCAATAGGGTTAGGGTTAGGGTGAGGGTTAGGGGGTTAACCCTTAAGTAATAAAGAGATTTGAACACTATCCCTTATTGGGAGAAAATTCTACATGTCATTAAGTTTTTATTTCCAAGGGGAGTGGTGTCTCAGGCGGCTAATGCATTTGGTTGTTGGTTTGGAGATCTGAGGATTCGGGTTCAAACCCAGCTGTCGGTGGCTGCCACACCCCCATATCACCCAGCCAGTGCATACAGTGCCAGTCCCAAGCCTGGATAAAATGGGAGGGTTGTGTGCGGATTGGATGGTCCGCTCTGGTGATCCCTTGACGGGAGCAGCCAAAAGAATGTTTATTCATTTCTATTTTCAATAATATAATTTGTCCCTCTTTACAGACCAGAGGCAGAGCAGCCTGGTGGTGATCCGGCATAAAAAAGCACGCTGCTATGGAGGCTCAGGCATCTCTGCCTTTATTATCATTCTCATCGCAATTGCAGTCTGGCTCGGAGGTATGAATACCTTCAATTACTTCACACATACAGTCTGGGATGAAAAGTAACAATGCTGTCAGCTGCATTCTGATCTTTAATATCGATAACCTGTGTTGTGTAGTGCGATACGGCATGGCGGTGATGTCCAGGAGGAATATGGACACCTGCCCACCCAATACTGTCGTCTGTGATGGACACGTCGATTGCAAACAGGGAAGCGACGAGACCATTTGCGGTCAGCCTCAATCCAAGTTTAACCGTGACTCAAAAGCACAACATCTCAATATTGTTGTGTTATCATGAGAAAGCGTAATGTGGTTTATCTGCTTCACAGTAAGGTTTGGAGCTGGAAATGAACTCCAGGTCATGACCTCAAACTCCAACGGTTTTCTTCCCATCTGCTATGATGACTGGAATCAGACCCTGGCTACCCAGACCTGTCAACAGCTCGGGTTCAGAGGGTGTGTTGAATTTAAATGTGTTTATACGGCAGTGAAGTTGCTGCCTCTCAGCTGCAGGTTCTCAATCAGGAGTCTGGGGTTTGTGTATGCATGTTTCTTCTGTGTGAATCCAAACTGGTTCCGTTACGCCTGTAGGTATGAGTAAGCGTGTGAGTATGTCTCCCCCTGGTGGCTGATGGAGTTCTTGCACAATATCTTAAAATTCTATTCTAAATCTATTCATCTATTCAACAGTTAATTTAAGCATTATTTAAGTTTTACATGAATGTTAATTATAATTATGCTATTTGATGTTAGTGTGGATGTAAATCGAGTGGTAATGCTTTATATTAATTTATGCATGATTTAAATATCATGATAAACTGAAATCTCAGGGTGTAAATATTAATGGTCTCTATGAATGTGTTTGTGCTTACAGGTAAAATATTGTTCAAATTATTTACAATATGGAATTTACCTAGTTACAATGAAGCTCTCTCTCTCTCTCTCTCTCTCTCTCTCTCTCTCTCTCTTCTTCAGATGTTACCACTACGGTTCTCTAACATCGACTTCGTCATCATTTCTTTTTGTGACCTCTCAGTCTTCCGACACCATACAGGGAAAGGTTAATGTCAGGTAAGAGCTGTAGAGTTGACACCTGTAGTACCCAGACGTCCAAACAAGACAAGTGAACATAAACCAGTAAGCCTTAGCCAGATCATCATTTTTGTGTACTGTATTTATCTTGCATGTACACATCCTTACCTCCGTCCCCTCATGTGTTTTTGGCAGCTCGTCATGTCCTGATGAAGAGACAGTGTCTCTCCAATGCACTAGTGAGTGTTTCATTATAAAATCCCTCAGCGTTAGTACACCTCTGTGTATGTGTGTTTAGCACTGTTTAACACGTTAATGCCTTTGTCATTCAGACTGCGGGCTTTCTCAGAGCAGCTCACGGATCATTGGAGGAGACGTGGCGGATCCCGGCCTGTGGCCCTGGCAGGTCAGCCTGCATTTCCAAGGCTCTCATGTGTGTGGAGGATCGGTGCTGTCGCAGGATTTCATAGTGAGTGCTGCACACTGCTTTCCCAGGTATGAAGCAGAGATGTGTTGATAAACTGCAGGGGTGGATGGAGAGCTGGTTGGATTAAATGAATGGGAGAATACATGGATAATGGGATGGATGGATGGATGGATGGATGGATGGATGGGTGGATGGATGGATGGATTGACTGACATAAACGCTTTATGTCAGTCAATCCATCCATCCATCCATCCATCCATCCATCCATCCATCCATCCATCCATCCATGTTAATTATAATACATGGATGCAGGGCCATTGGTTAAATCACCTAGATTAATAAACATATGGATGGATGGATGGATGGATGGATGGATGGATGGATACTATATACAGAAGAATGGTGAATGGAGGCTAAATCAACCGAATGGATGAATAGGTAGATAGATGGAAAGACTGAATAAATGAGATTTATTAATGAATCAACAGAGTAGATTGATTGAAAAAGTACGTATGGATGATGTATATTGATGGAGGAATGGATAATTAATAGATGGATGAATGGATGGATCAACTGAATAGATTAATTGAGGAAGTAGAAGAATGGATGGATGGATGGATGGATGGATCAACTGCATGGAGTGACTGAATGAATAGGTGGATGGATTGATTGAATGAGTAGATGGATGCATACAGTAGATTTACAGTTGGGTTTGGATGAATATGCAGAAGAATGGCATATGAATAGCTACTGTAGATACAACTGAATGGGTAAATAGATTGAGGAGACTGAATGATATTGATGAATGGATAAATTGACTATATTGATTGAATAAGTAGACTGGATGGATGGATGAATCAATAGATGGACAGGTGGATGGGTAGATAAATGGATGATAAATGGATCAACTCATTATATTACTTGAGAGAGTAGATGGATGGATGAGTGGATGCATAAAAGGACGAATGGATGATACATTGATGGCTTAATTTATTTACTGTATGAGTAGATGAAGGGGTGAATGGATGGATGGATGGATGGATGGATGGATGGATGGATGGATGAGTGGATAGATAGAAGAACCATAAAGTCAAGCATTGGGCAGATGGATAAAGAAGAGTGTGACTGGTCCATTCTACTGGTTGAGTGATACTGCATGTTTACGTAAAACAGATGAATAGAAAGCAGGATGGATGGAGTGACAGTCTTTTTTCCCCATCCTTTCAGCGACCCTCCTGCCTGGCAGGTTCCAGCTAACTGGCGTGTGTACCTGGGCGTGGAGTCACAGTACATGCTTCCAGCACCGCAGTACATCGCTGACATCATCGTACACGAGCTGTACAACCCGAACACACACGACAACGACATCGCGCTGCTCAAACTCACCCAGCCCATCAACTTCACCAGTCAGCACACACACACACACACACACACACGCACACACACACACTTGTGCAGTACATAACGTGTATTACAAGTGTGTGCTGATGCTGCTTGTGTATCTGAACCGCTGTTGTAGGTACGGTCCAGCCTGTATGTCTCCCTGCATACGACCAGGTTGTTCTTGCAGACACAGAATGCTGGACAACAGGATTTGGAATAACAGAGGAAGGAGAAGGTGTGTGTGTGTGTGTGTGTGTGTGTGTGTGTGTGTGTGTGTGTGTGTGTGTGTGTGTGTGTGTGTGAAATATAAGGCAATAGTAAATGAATGAATTGTGCCCTTTGTTAGCAGAATATGAATTTATTTCAAGCTTAATGTTTTATTGTGTGTGTGTGTGTGTGTGTGTGTGTGTGTGTGTGTCCGTCCACAGACCAAGGTTCCAGTCAGTTGATGGAGGTGGAAGTAGATATCATTGATCGATCCTTGTGTAACACCGTCTATAAAGGACTCATCTCTAGTGACATGCTGTGTGCAGGAGATATGAATGGGGGGAAAGATGCCTGTCAGGTAACACACACACACACACACACACACACACACACACACACACACACACAAGAAACTGAAACGTTTCTCCGTGTGTCTCTTTGTGTTCCTTTCACTCCCTTTTTGTCTCTATGTCTTCTTTCGGTTCCTTTTTTTAAACTCTTGACCCGTCTGTCTCTTGACTCGCTCCTCCGTCTCTCTCCCCCCCCCCACCCCCCCCCACACACACACAATGCTCTGCAGGGTGACAGCGGAGGTCCTTTGATGTGTAAAGAGGATGACGGCCACTGGTATCTCTACGGCGTGACAAGCTGGGGGATTGGGTGTGGCCGCGTCAGCAGTCCGGGTGTCTACACTGATGTGCACAGTTATGTTGCATGGATCCACAGCAAGACAGAGGTAAACACACACACACACACACACACACACACACACACACACACACACACACACACTGTCTCATACATTATTCTGTAAATTATCATGGGAGCCCATGACCTGGGATACACCTGGTCTCCATGGTGATCAGTACTTTAGTACTTTACCAGTACTTTAGACTGCTTGTCATTTTTCACACCCCACTATAGTGCCCCCTAGTGTTGGCAATGATACTGCACCATGTTCAGACTGTACATCATTTTTTTAAATTATTTTTTTTTATTAAGATATTAATGGCAGGATGTGTACTGCAGTTAAATTCACGTATAAAAACCCAACATTAAAGTCCGAGAACCACCAACAGGTCCAGAATTCTTATCATCTCAACTCTGTGACCTTCAGCTGCATGGTGCTTACTGGGTATTATATAATATAATTTAACTGTGAAATATACGATACTACTAGATTCCTGTATTTCTATCTTTAACAGGAATACAGACCGTGAGAATGCCGCTGTCCGAACTACACCTGCAGAGGGAGACACAAGCCCGCACCGGCACTGGTTGAGGTCATCACCTGTCATCACCTTCACCATGTCAGGAGTTCGAGCTTGGATTTCCTTCATCAAACAAAACCCCGTTTGCGCACTTAAGCTCTGAGTGAAACTGTGTTATGGTTATTTATCTGGTTTTTATTGCTCTTTCATTTCAGTTCTCATTTGCACCTGCGTTACGACGTGCCACAGTGTGTTGGTTTGTTCGCACTCTGCTCTTTGGTAATCAGGTTGAAAAGGCTTCTGAGCCTGAATAAGCTGTAAGGCCCCTCCCACATCAAGCTTTGATCGGTTTTAAGATTGCTGCTCGGGTCTCTCCTTCTTGGGTCAAAAATGGTTTCGAGTAAATTATGAACCTTCCCTGGGTCCTCAATTGACTTGCTCTGTAGTTCCACTGGTGCCCCCTAGTGGCACAAAACCACTTTGCGAATATCTTGCACTAATAAATAATGTAAAGTTGTATAATTTCTTAATAATATCTTAATTGTGGTCCTGAATTGTCACTTAAGCATTTCTCTTATGTTACTTATACAGTAGTATATTAGCACTGTGATTGTGTGAGGTGGGACCATATAACCATTAAATAAAGATTTTAAAGCTAATACTGTTACCCAACGTGTTTTATTCTCCTTATACCACAACAATCTTTATTTTTTATAATTTTGTGAAAAACTTCAAACACCCATGCTTTAAAGTAAGTACTTCTGTCCCTTTTCATTGAGCAGAACGCACAGTGGTGCCTCAAACTGTTTAGCTGTGGGTTACTGGGTGTCTGATTGGAAGGTTGTGGGTTCAAGCCCAAACACTGCCACTGAAGTTACCACTGATCAACTTAATCATATCTGCTCCAGGGGGCGCTGTACCCTGGCTGACCCTGTGAAATAGAATAGAATAGAAGCATCCAAACTGGTATATGCGCAAAACAATCATTTCTCTGTGCTGTAAGATACACATGCCAAATAATTAAATATTTATTTATAGCAAAGCATCTACATGTACTTGAGTTATATTTGACTTGGGGGCATTTCTACTCTTACTGCGGCACAGGACTTGTTCGACATCACTCTGGTTGTGGATACAACAGTACAGATATCTACACCTGACATTTCATCCTCCATAAATTGAACATATCATTTTTTGTACCCCAGAAGCCATTAGCTCCTAATAGCCCTTTCAGTATTTTCCCGTGGTGTAAGTGACTGTTTAACTCTCCTGTGGGCTACAATAACTCAGCCAGGCTTTAAACGGCTCTGTTCCTCTACGGCCATTACACAGAGCATATCAGCGCACTAATGAGGCCCGTGCAGGTGTGTGTGTTTCACTCAAATATCTCTACTGTGCTTTTAGCCTGAAGGTCCACATTGTCACATGTCTTCGGCGTGGTTATGAGTTTAAATCCACTTAATAACGTTAGTAATGTTTTTGCTGTTGCCATTAAGTTGCTGAGCAACTGGATTTTATAGTCGGTAAATTGCTCTGGGGGGGAAAAAAAAACATCATGAAAGTGACATTTTGAGTTTTTCACAAGTAATTCAATGTACAGTACAGTACATGCACATGTCTGACAAAGTTTTTCTGAAAATGTTATTTTCACCTAATGATGTCTATTATTGAAGTATATAGTTTGAGTGCTGTGTTCCTGAATAGAAGAAGAACTCTTAGGGGTCAGGTTTAGGTTCAGGGTTAATAGGGTTCATAGGTTTGGGCTAGGTTTAGCATTAGGTTAGGGTTAGGACTTGAAGTTAGAGGTTAGTATTAGGGGCTAAGTTACAATTGTACCATTAATTAACATTTTAGATTAATGCACTTGTTCTAATTGATTATAGTAATGACTCATTCATTGAGACGTCTACAGCAGAAACTCCACATCAACTAAAGCGAATAATAAACCAAACTTTTTTAAAGTGTTATAATAATAATAATAATAATAATAATAATAATAATAATAATAATAATAATAATAATAATAATAATAATAATAATGTATAACAATAGCCTATGGTGTGATTGTTAAGATTTCTGTTATTAGAAGGTTTTTATGAGATTTAAGTGTAGGTGCTTGTTCAAGTCACATAACATGGAAGTTAGTTTACATTATTGATTACGTTACAGCTGATCTACTGTATAAATGTTTCAACCCACCAATCTCACTAAGATGACAAAAATGTGCATGTTAGGGGGAAACCAGCAACCACAAACTCCTCTGTCCTGAAGGGTCGAGATGCACAGAAGTTCAAACTCTATTCAAAATATAATTATTAACAACAACAACAATAATAATAATAATAATAATAATAATAATAATAATAATAATAATAATGAAGGAATTCTGGCAGTGAGGGTGCTGTACTGTTACTCCCTCAGCACTTCTCTTGCCCTTGGCCTGGTGTGATGTGTTGTTTCTGTAAAACACGTCGCCTCCCAATGATTAACCACAGCATGAATCCTTCACCTCACTGATATTTAACTTTCCACTGAATTCATTTATTATCTACTAGACTGAGCTTCAGAAACGACCTTGTGTCTGGATTTAACTTTTCTTGGGCTACGAAATGGAACAGATCAAACTCACCCAGAATGTCATAAATGAATAGCTTTTCTGTTTTATAACAACCAAACAACAGTAACAACACCTAGAAGAACCCACAGTATGACCATAAGCAGACTATTCTGATAAACCGATACTGGAGTTAGATTGATCTATCGATCAGTTTTCATTTTGTAATAGATACAACTGAGGTCTGAGTATTTAAACACATCACATGGGGAATGTGTAGACATACGGTATATGGTCATATATATTCTGCATTGAATGTGTTTATTAGAAAATATATAGCATATGGCCAGGAGGTGCCCAAACTTTTGCATCCTTGTTTTGTCTCTCATTTGTCCTTTAAAGTGTTTTAGTGTTTTTTTGTTTGTTATTAGATTAAACCTTAACCACTCACTGACACAGAACCAACTTTGCTTCCTTGCTCATGTGATGTGAGGAATCTGTGACAGTCGTACCCTGAGCGTGTGATCCAACCTTGGGACGGACCGTTGAGTTTTTTTGAGGAGCAAGAGAACGTTTATAGAGATGTCCTCCAGCCGGCGATGAATGTTCTCGTCCAAGAGTTTGTGTCTTTTTTATAACTTTTATATATATTCTGCTATAGGAACATAATCACCACCCTCTCAACCAATCAGAAGGTTGCATTCAGCACACTTGTTTTTTATATTAGACATGTCTGGAAAGAATGTCCAGGTTTTACCATTGACTTGATGCATCATTAGCAGAACACGTTACTTGGCTCCCTAACATCGGTCACCTTGAACCCTGCTTCACATGGGTGAATGAAAAAAACAAACAAAAAAAACAAAAAAACAAGCACCACCCTGTGTTTTTTTGGTCTTGCTTTTGTTCTCTCTCCTCCCACTTGCATAATCTTACATGCTTTTAGAGAGTTTCACAGCTATTCGCTCTCGCACTCCCTCACACACCTTTGACTCGATTCAGTGCAACTTTCCTACACCGAGCCTGAAGCATGGGGCAAGGTAAGCTCAGCAGTGACCTCTGAAGAGTCTGCATTCTCTATTTTATTGTTCTAGCTGTACTTAGGGGTGTAAGCTACAAAATCAGCACAAAACCAACCGACACACCCAGACCATACGTTCACACTCAGCTCTTTTGCTTCATGTTTTCAGTTCTCAGTTCAGTTTTAAATAAACTGCTACACATTGCTGCGTGTGTTTAGAAGAATAATGATGACATTACGAGTGGTTACATTACTGCCTCGCAACTTCGATCAGGAGCTCAGGTTACTGCCTGCGAGGACGCTCACATGTCTCTGTGCGGGGGTTCCTCACGGGTTCCTCACGGGTTCCTCGGGGGTTCCTCAGGGTTCTTAGGTTACCTCCAATCTTCCAAAACATCCTAGTGAAAGGTTCAGCTGCAAAAAACTGCCTCTAGGTCTGAATGTTTGTGTTTCCATTCGTTTGCAGAGTTTCAAGATTTTTTATAATTAATAATTAATTTTCTTAACATATGGAACTAATCAGTGACAAAGCAAATCAAACAAACAAAAATCCTCATCAGTTTTATTTTTCTCTTTCATTATTCCTGATGAAGCTTTGCACACTTTTTTTTTTTTGTTGTTAACTAGGGTACTGTTTAAACGATTTGATTCATAAGGACATTTATGCTTACACAAATTAATTTGAAAAAATAAATTTGTCTTAGAAACCAATTTTGTCAACATTATTCCAAGGGGTGTTCAAGTCGAACCGGGTTTTTTGTGAAATTTGTGGTGAATTAACTCATTAACTGACTGACATTTACGGAAGATTTTAAGCACAATATGGTAATGAGACTCTTAGCTGCAGTAAAACATTTTAACGTTTAAAAGAAGACCGTATGTCTGTGAACGACGGTCCCGAAGCCCGCTGCGGTCGTTCCCGTGAACATTCAGTGGGTTTAAAAATTCGACGGATAACTTGTGACCAACTTGAGGAAGAGTTTGGGTCAATAAAGGCGGTTCCTGGGAGGCCGGCGTTTCGGACCTGAAGCAGGGAATCTGATCATGACGCTGGATTCCTGAAATTACTTTCAGTCCAGGCACTAATAAAACACTGCGATATGTTGATACTGTATGTATAGCAGGGGATTATATAGAGAAATAATGATGGTTTTTACTCTCAGAATTGTGTTTTTGTTATTCTGAGCCCTACGAAATCCCAGTTTGACTTGAACACTCTCACACACATTCTAGTCTGTTCAAACTTTCGATTGTTTTTTTTTTTATAACTAAAAATAATAATTGGTAAGCATCAGATAATCACTGATTTAACATCTCAAATGAAAAGCTACGCAGTTAAGTCAGTACATATTCACGCTTTCCCAGCTAAATGACCCGTGTCAGACAAACAAGCCATCAGTTCTGCAACCGTACATCAAAGTCAATAAGTGATTTTAAACTGCTCTGCCCTCGGGGATTGTTACTGCTCGGCTGCCGTGACTTTCACGCTACACGATTTTTACTACGAGTCCAATGTTGTTCTGTGGTAACGTGCTCAAGGGGCGGGGCCAAATAACATCAGCATGACTGGGGCATGAAACGTTTCTAAGAAATAATGCTTATCATCATTTGGCTCGGCTCAGGAACGAGTCGACTCTTTCAGCTCCCGAATGACTCACTGGCATTTTTATAAAGTTTTATAAAATAATATATAAATAATAATATAATTATAGCCTTGAGAAACGCCTGATATTGTTTCATAAATCCTCATTTTTCTTCATTTCCATTTCCCCAGGTAACTGACTGCTAGGCATAATATACTGTATATAATAAATGCCAACACATCACAATGTAACTACAAAGAAAACAACATCGTTGTACTATTATTTCCTCCGATTTTCTCAGATCACTTTATACCCTATGCATCCTTTGTAACACTTCTTATTCTTGTTGTGTTTGTTCATTTCCTCTTATTAGCCTCACACATAGGTCTAAACTAAACTTCCTAACACTAGAATGATGCATTGCTATTTTGTCACTGTTGAAAATTTGTGTATTGTTGTAAAATATTGTTTTTTTTCCGTAGAAACAGACAACATCTTGGATAAGGACTTCATCTATGGTAAGGTTAAAGTTGAGAATTTTTGACTGTGATCACTACACAGCTCCAGGTCATTTACGATACATCACAATGTCAGCTCACAATTTTTGTAAAAAAAAAAAAAATAAAATAAATAAATAAATAATTTTTTTTTTACCTAACCTATGTATTCCACTGTTGAATTCTGGACTCTGATTGGTCAAAAAGTGTTCTGTAGCTGTTACACTGATAAGAAGAAGTAGTTTGTCCGGTGAAACAGTTCACAATGTGTAACGACAAGTATAAATGGATAATATGTATATATTATTATATATATATATAAAGAATATACAAGTAATGTTTTTCTTACATTTTGACTCGATTTATTTATTAACGGTTTAAATTTTTTCTGCACATTGTTTTTACATCATCATCTCCACCATCTTCTGTGTACAGTTTCCTTATGACCGTTTTTAAAAGAAAAAAGTAAACAAACAAACAAACAAAACAAACTGTAGTCTCTGTACATATTCCAGGCGATCTGAGCAGCAATGACTTCCCTGTTTGTTCTGTTCTGCCCTTGTTAACATTATACAACATAAGTGTTACAATGAGTGAGTGTTTTTCTTTTTTGCTTGTCTGTCTGTCTGTGTGTGTGTGTGTGTGTGTGTGAGATTATGAGGTGATCAGAAGAGGAGGGCTGATCTTCGCCGCCGTTCTGTTCTGTCTGGGGATCGCCATCATATTTAGTGAGTCATCGCTAAATCAGACACACACTTACAGTTACAGGATTTTAAAGCAAGCTTTATAGGCTGACCTTATAGAATACTGTATGTACAGTAGATCCTTACACAAGCTGTTACACAAGCTGTTTTTAAAGGTGTTGATTATTGAAAGCCAAATGAGTATGTGTACATCATTACTGTACATACTGTATTTCACATACTGTATCTGAGCTTTGCTTAAGTAGTTTTATGTGGAGAATATTACAGTAGTATTTGAAGTGGGAATTTAATCCCTGTTGACTATTATGCATAATCGTGTGACTTTCATAATGGGAGTTTATAAACCAGACGTGGAGCTGGTAGACAGCGGAAAAAAAGAAAACTGTAATATACTGGAAGTTGAGTAGTTCGGTACTTGTACTCGATTACATGAGTAAATGCAGGACTTCTGCTTTTACTTGAGTGATATTTGCTTTAAGCAATCCAAGGATAGGATTTGTGTCCTTTGCCCACCTCTGGATGGGAAAATTTAATGTAGTAGTTATTTATTTATTTATTCATTTATTTAGTTAACATTTATTATTAAAGGGTGTATTTTTATAGGAATTGAAGGTTTCAAGGAAATGGCCATTTATTCTAATTGTAACTGCTGAGACATGCTTCATGTCTGATATTTTGATTTATTATTTATTATATTTAATAATTAATATGGGCTACATTTTTTTTTACAGTGCGTTCACATTATAATCATACACTGTAAAAAATAAACATAAATTTTACAGTAAAAAAACTGGCAGCTGTGGTTTCCGGAATTTTACCGTGAAAAATATGGTAGCAATGTTTTTAGGTTGTACGGAATTGCACTCATTTTACGGATTTCAATTGTTTTTTGTTTTTCAAGCCTGGCCGGGAATCGAACCCAGACCCTGGCGGTGCAAGGCTACAGTGCTAACCACTACACTACTGTGCTTGCTACACAAATGTTGTCTTTGTTGGAGTGCAAGTCGTGCGGTGGATGTGGGGAAACCGAGGAAGTCCAACAACAACAACAACAACAACAATTGCACAGCAAACACAGTAGTGTAGTTGTTAGCACCGGTGCTTTGCACCACCAGGGTCTAGGTTCGATTCCTGGCCAGGCTTGAAAAGAAACAATTAAAATCCATAGAATATACAGTATAATGAGTGTAATCCTGTACAACCAAAAATGTTGCTACCTTTTTTTTATGGTAAACTTCTGGCAACCACAGCTGCCGTTTTTTTACCATAAAATTTACGGCTTATTTTTTTTTACAGTGCAATAACGTATTTTTTACGGTAAAATTCTGGCAACCAAAGCTGTTTTTACCGTAAAATTTACAATTTATTTTTTACAGTGTACAGTATACAGTAATGCACAAGTATCAGTCCTGTTTTTTTCTTCTTTGTGACAGGCAACAGGCTTACTTGTGGAAGGAAACGAGACACAAAGTAAAGCACCAACATATTCAAACAGTACAAGTGTGATGAGACAATTAGACAGAAACATACTCATATACGCATGTACAAAAACACCCAATCATTCACTAATGCTGCCTTACTGTCCTATTACAGGCCTGTGAATCTGGACGACCTTTAAATCCGGTATGTGAAATCTGCCAGATATACTATACTGTATTAGCTACTCATGCTTATCCGGTCTGTTATGTTCTTGTCAGCTCTGACAGTTATCTTGTTCATACTAACACTAAACCACAGGCTCTACATTATTATACTGTATAAAAGAAATTAAATTGATGTATATAGTAAATGTCATTTATATTTATTCTTGTGCCCTTTTAAAGTGTTCTCTTCATAGGTTTCCCATCATCCATCACCCAACCCTGTCACTAATATGGACAAATCCTGCATCGATGGAAAAATCTATCTTTTTTTTTTTTTTATAAATGACGCCCTTTTTATATTGATTAAGTCAGTAAATGTTTTATCAGCTGGTGTGTCTAATAAACTATGTACTTTATGACCATTATTTCCTAATAAATGATATTATGAACAAATGCATATGGAAGGTGAAAAGGTTTATGAACATCTGAGCTTCACACTCATATGTTTATGCTGCACAACTTGTTCTAGGTGTATTTCTTCTTCGCTGTTATAATAATCTCTGCTGGAGCATGGCTGTAGGGATTTCTGTTCATTTAACTACAAGAGCTCTGTGTCTGACTGTGGCTCCAGTTCTTCCACTACAACCTAACAACATCACGTCTTCATGGAGCTCGTGTTGTGCACAGGAGCACGTTCATGCAGGGTAATGGTTTTGGCTTAACCGGACAGGCATGACTTACGTACAGTATATTAGTATGATCAGATGAGGAGCAACACATTCCATTTTAGGACCATTAAAGATAACCTGTAGTACCTTAAGAACATTTTAGCAAGGTAGAAGATAGATAGATAGATAGATAGATAGATAGATAGATAGATAGATAGATAGATAGATAGATAGATAGATAGATAGCTGCACCAATCAGCCATAAAAAAACAATACAATTAAGCCCAGTATCGTGTACTGTAGTTCCCCTTGTGCCTCCTATGTGGTTCTCGGTCCTCTGGGCAGCTGAGGGAGTGCTATGGTGTCTGGCACAAGGATGTTGGTGGCGGTTCCTTTGGGTGTATTAGGTTGTGGAGTGGGGCTTCTGTGGCCCAGACTTGTTTGTCCAGTACATCCCATTGTGCTTGATCCGATTGGGACCTAGGGAGTTTGGTGGCTCTGTCCGTAGTCTTGGGCTTTTTGAATGCAGGGCCACATTTGTGGTGAGATGTGGTGCATTGAATGTTCTGGATGTTTTTCTGCAATTTATGATGCATTTGTTTTTCTTTTCCTTTGGTCCCCATGGGCATAAATAAGCCTTGGGTGCCCAAGATCCTGTCACCAGGTTACTGGTACAGTATATAACCTAAAATCAATGTTAAGCTGTTGATGTTATGGCTGATCGGTGCATACATATAACACCCAATTAGGCCTTCCTTTCGTGATTCAATTATGAGCAACAAACTACATTAGGCTACCATTACAGATGACCAGAAACACACTAAAATACATTAACAACCAGTAGAAATGAACATTTGTGTCCAGATAGATAAATAGATAGATATATACATTTTATACACTGATCATCCATATCATTACAACACAAATTATTATGTCCAGTATTGTGTGAAATCCCCTTGTGCCACTGGGGTCGGGCCCGGACTCTTTCCCTGATGGGGCCGTTGCGTGGTGGGCTGTGGTGCATCCCATGTTCAGGTGCATTTCTATCATGGACAGCATTAACTTTTTTCTGCAACTTGTGCTACATTGGCTTTCCTGTTGAATCGGATCAGAAAGGTGAGCCTTTGTCCCTGCTGGCATGAGTGAGCCTTGGGGTTCCCATGATCCTGTCAGCACTTTACTGGTACTGATAATCAATGTAAAGGTATTGATGTTATGGCTGATACAGTAGTTGCATACATATACACACACTTGTTATAGTATTAACAAAACCCAAGTACCTTTCTTTATGATTAATTCAGTTATGAGCAACAAACGACTGTTTTTTTTTTTTTTTTTTTGGTCAAAGATGTGATCATGTGAATCTGTGCTATTTCTTTGCCTATGTGACTCATGTTGAATTTTTTTTTGCTCAGTCATGTTTGTATAGGTGTTTAAAATTAACCAAAATTCAGTTAATCATTTTGCCTATTTTGTGCTGAAATAAAGATATGTCACTCTATACTGCACAATCCTGAGCCATATGTTTATTAAAAAACAGCAAGACAAAAAATGGAGCTCTGAGCTTTAAGGGCTACCGACCAGTAGAAAAAAAGATATTTGTGTCTGGATAGATAGATACAGTAGACAGACAGACAGATAGATAGATAGATAGATAGATAGATAGATAGATAGATAGATAGATAGATAGATAGATGCTTTGCTGGAAAATTTCAAACAGGTTTTGAGACAGAATGGGAATTGGCGTAATGGTTTCCATCAGGCCTTATTTTCCTGCGTGATTAGATTACGAACAAGAAATTTCATTATGCTACCATTACAGATGATCAGACACACATGCATTAAAATAGTTAGAAAAGAACAGACGTCCTGACAGATAGACAGACAGGTGGGGTTTGTGGCTAAAACCACTGAAACTCGAACCCAAGTGCCCATACGCAAACCCTTGAAACTTTACATTTCAACATTAGCACTTTATGCAGTGCACAGAAAGTGTGTGTGTGTGTGTGTGTGTGTGTGTGTTTTGCCGGGTTGTAGTGTTGTTCTGCGCCACAGGGCGAGTCTCTCTGTAAGAGTGCGTGTGAAAGCAGGCAGAGAGAGAGAGAGAGAGAGGAGGGGATCTGATCCGATCCGGGCGGAGGGGCCGCCATTACCGGGGAAGCAAGAAAAGCCCACTTTTCACCCACTCACACACACACACACACACACATTACATACTGCATACGCACACCATCTCTGCGCTGATCAACTCATTACGGCGTGGTTCGGGATTTTCGCGGGATTTATAGGAATGCCAGCGCCGCATAGGATGAACCCGGCGCGTGTTTATCATCACGGCTACAACAACAAAGGACATCATGATTGATCGGGAGAAACGTGGGAAACGTGGGACAGCCCGAGGACGCGAATGAACCGAGGAAATCTTTTTAACACACCCTGGAGCAGAATATCGATAGCAATAATTCCTCATTCCTCAATCCGACATTGAGGTGCATGGATTTTTTTTTTTTTTTGGAGAGAGAGAGAGAAAAAAAAACAAGCCTTTAGGAGCAGCAATACTGCTTTTTTTTTTTTTTTTTAACCCTTGGAGCTGTCTTGTTCAACATTGATATCCAGTTGAAACCTTTTCAAATGTTTAATCTTTAATATAAACCAGATTATTAATTATTTCAGTAAAATAAAAATCCTGACGCTGCTCGTGCCGGCCTGGACTCGGACCTGGATCGGATATATAACAAAAAAAAAAAAAAAGATGGTATTTATCCCGTCGGAATGCTTTAATATTGATTGATATTGATTACTAACACGCTCGGTTTAATCATAAAACTCAGTTGACGATAATAAGTCAGTCAGACAGCTTTTTATCCGGCTGTCGAATGTGTTGTCATGGAGCTTTAGCTGGATACTGAAACACTGAGTCTGAGTCTGCTGAAGGTGTGTCACTCGGGCTCAGGGGCTTTTCTGCTCAATCCCTTTAAAAAAATAATTATTTCTTTATAAAAATGTTTTCTTTCC
Source organism: Clarias macrocephalus (assembly GCA_011419295.1). Lineage (NCBI taxonomy): Eukaryota > Metazoa > Chordata > Actinopteri > Siluriformes > Clariidae > Clarias > Clarias macrocephalus. The sequence continues at coordinate 38,477 of JAAGKR010002798.1, forward strand.
TCGCACAGTCATTGTGTCTAAACATAATTCACGAAAATAGTCAGTTTTGAGAAACATACCTACATAATTGAGCAAAAAATATCAGGCAGACAGCGTGTGAGCTAGCATGCTAGCTAAAGTGATTGTTCACATCACATGCATTAGCCTATGACAAAACGGGAACACAGGGAGCTAGGCTCACACACACACACACACACACACACACACAGACAGACACGGCCTGTTTTAGATGTTAAATAAAATACACTTAGGTTGGTATTTATCATCGTAGATGGGTTAATATTACTTGTTTAGCTGTTCATTATTTATTCAGCTTTGTTTCTTTCTTTCTTTATTTACTTATTTGACATGTATGAGAGCAGAGGTTCTCTCACGTTTCTCACAGACTGAGACATCTCCATCCGCCGAATACAAATCTCCCTCATAAACATATTATATATATATATATTTATTTTTTTAAATAATGTGTACACTGATATTTCATTTATTTATTTATTACAGTTGCGGCGGTTTTATTTCTGGAATGTCTTCAGGCCAGTTGTAGTCTGAGATGCTAAGCTTCTGGCATTGATCTCAAACTACTCAAAGTCAGAAACATTACTGTTGGTGATTAGTAGCTCTTTTGATATTATTTATCTATGGAACTAAAAGTAATTCTGGCACTTTTCTGTCTTTCATATTGTACATCAGTAAAAGAACAACTCATCTGAAACATTTAAAAAATTCATTTTAAAAGATTTTAAAATATAATAAGTACGCTAATATTTAGTTTATTTATTACAGCCATGGCGTTTTTTTTTTTAAAATTTTTTTATGAAATGTCTTCAGACAAGTACTAGTCTGAGATGCTAGTTTACAGCTTTGGTGTCAAGCTCAAATTCAGAAACATTACTATTTGTTCCGTTGGTTAGAATCGTAATATTTACTGTCAAGCCACTCCCACCTCCTTATCACTGTTATTTCTGTACCCTACATTACTATTGATCCTGTTGGTTAGAGCAATACTTGATTAGTAGCTCATTTTTGTAATTTGTCTTTGGAACTAAAAGTAATTCTTACACTTTTGTCTTTCAGAATGTACATCAGTAAAAGAACAACTTCTTTAAAACATTTTAATTTTTATTGTCAAGCCATATGATTGAATACATTTAATATATATATATATATTTTAGCATACAATGCGTACACTAATATTTTGTTTAATTATTACAGCCATAACGGTTTTCCTTTATGAAATGTCTTCAGACAAGTTCTAGTCTCAGATGCTAGTTTACAGCTTTGATGTAAAACCCAAAGTCATACATACAGTTAAAATCAGTCTGATGTAAATCCAGAGGGAAAACACACTGCAGTAGATATGATGTGAATAAATTTATTTATAAAAAAAATAAAAATTTACATGTCATATGTAGACTACTAATATTAAATATTTTTGCTTCTGAAATGTCTTCAGACCAGTTCTAGTTTGAGATGCTAGTTTAGAAGTCAGAAACATTACTGTTGATCCTGTCAGTCATACTTGATCAGTAGAACTTATTCATCTTTGGAACTAAAAGTAATTCTGACACTTTTCTGTCTTTTAGACCATACATCAGTAAAAGAATAACTGTCAAGCAGACCTCCTGAATAAATGTATTTAAATTTGGCGCATTCATAAATGCGCCAAATTTGTCAGTGATGCTATATGATCAATGGCAGATTAATATAAACAATACAACATTAAGGTATTTATAACAGCTGTGGTGGTTTTTATTTCTAAAATGTCTTCAGATAAGTTCTAGTGTAAGGTTCTAGTTTATTTTATGGCTTTGATGTAAAAGTCAGAAACATTACTCATGTTAATCATGTTGATTAGAGTCATAAAATGTAGTGTCAAGCCGCAGTTTATTACCTTTTATTTCTAGTTCTAAAACACACTGCAATAGATATGATTGAAAAATTTTATTTATAAATTCATAAAAATATTTTAACATATAATATGCAGGCCAATATTTTATTTGTTATAGCCATGCCGGTTTTTATTTCTGAAATTTCTTAAGACAAAATGCATTAGGTCCATGTGGACGTTATATTGTTGACTGAGACAGGTAAAATTGTACAATATTTTTCCAATATGATCGTTGGTTTTCCAACAAAACTGCGTTGTCAACGTAAATCTTTTTTAAATATCTGCAAAAAAAGTATATTTGGTATCTAAAAGGAGAACTGAAACATGCTCTACTTTGACGGGAAATGAAACTTTCAAAACAGACATGCTGAAATTCGTCATTGTTATTGTGAGCAATAGTGAAGTAGTCAGTTATTAAAACAAAAATAAATTGATACTTGTGAAATCTCAATAAAACAGTATAGGTTTAATTAGAATATTTTATATCATAACTGAATTATATATAGCATTACTCAGCCATATATATATAATACAGCCTTTTAATGCACCTTTAAAAATATTATATTGTTTATATTCATATATGCCATTGATTATATGGCATCACTGACAAAGGAAAACCTTCAGATTATTTACCTAATTTAATGGGGTTTGCTAGCAGGATTTAAAGAGATCCTATAGGAATATGTTGATCTTTCATGCTGATCATTAAGACCTAATGGAATTAATATAATATTCTCATAAATAAACTGTAATAAGCCAAATATCCTGAGGAGGGAATCCACAAAAAACATTCATGTATAGTTCATGGATGTCTAAATTGAATTGACGAATAATTTACTTTAATTAATGCTGTGAATTAATTCTGTATTTGAAAATAAATACAGTAAAATACAGTAAAAAAAATACAGATGGGGGTAATATTGTTTAAGCTACGTATTGTGATTCTTTTGACTTTCCCTCCAAAATAGATAAAAATAAAAAAAAACACAGCAAAAGGTTAGATTTAATATCGAAGCGGGATATTTAAAAAAATAATGATACTTACCAAAACGGAAATTGGTACAAATCAAAATCGGCACCTAGATGATAATATTGTTCAGGTGATTCCCCCTAGTATAAATATTTTCTTTCCAAGTAACCATGATCCATATATTTCACATTTTCCAACTGGTTAGCTTTGCAAGTTATTTCGTACTACCCTTTTCAGCAGCAGCAAATTTTATGACCCTTATCCTGATTAAAAAAAAACAATCCTTGTGGTGTCATTAATTACCTTAAAAAAAAAGGAAAAGATTGTATGCAAAAAAAAAAAAAAAAAACTCCACCAAACTATGCTGTACTGGGTGACCTCAAGGGCCATGTGAGATTCTAAACTCACATTTTCCATTGCTGCCGTTGCATTTTTTTTTTAAAGCTGACTTTGCATTACATATATTACAGTTGATGTTGCATTAAATAGTAAGTTTAATCCTGTCCTTATGATTGCTGAGAATGAATGTATTAAAAGTAACACATTTATACACATGAAGATAGCGCACTGTAGACCTATGTTTGCTTTCATTTTTCTATGTTTTTTTTATGGCTTTGATATAATTTTTTTTTTTTTGCTCAAAGTAATTGATACTTTTCTGTCTTTCAGGTTGTACATCACTAAAAGAACAACTCTTCTGAAACATTTAATATTTTCTATCAAGCCACTCCCGCTTCCCTCTGACCTTTATTTCTGTACCGTACAATCTATAATATGGGCAAGAAACATGCAGTTGAAATTAGTCTGATGTAAAGCCGGAGAGAAAACGTACTGCTGCAGATATGATTGAATAAATCTATTTATAAACACGCCAAAAAAGTGAAGCTTATCTTATCCCTTTACGGCATGGCAAGATGAGTGCCTGCAAATGATGATGGCTAAAAAGCAAGATTCACGGGTGCCTACCTACAACCTAGTTGTAGTTGGTCTTTCAGGCACTGAGAAAGAGAAAGGTCCCTGCGGTGTCGGCAAGTCTTGCCTTTGTAATCGCTTTGTCCGGCCTAGCGCAGATGACTTTCACCTTGATCACACGTCTGTTTTGAGCACCAGCGATTTTGGTGGTCGAGTTGTCAACAATGACCATTTCCTGTTCTGGGGAGAGGTGGAGCGTGTCATGGAGGATGGCTCCGAGTGTAGGATGCATGTGGTGGAGCAGACCGAGTTTATTGATGACCAGACCTTCCAACCACATCGTAGCACAGCTTTACAGCCTTACATCAAAAGAGCTGCCTCCACAAAACTGGCCTCTGCCGAAAAGCTCATGTACTTTTGTACAGACCAGTTGGGCCTGGAGCAGGACTTTGAGCAAAAGCAAATGCCAGAGGGAAAGCTGCAGGTAGATGGATTTCTGCTTTGCGTCGACGTAAGCCGAGGGATGAACCGTAGCTTTGATGATCAAATGAAGTTTGTTACCAACCTGTATAATCATCTAGGTAAAACTAAAAAGCCTGTTGTGCTGGTTCTTACTAAGTGTGATGAAGGTGTTGAGCGATACATCAAGGACTCTCATACATTTGCCATCAACAAAAAGAACTTGCAAGTTGTTGAGACATCAGCTCGTTCTAATGTCAACGTAGACCTAGCTTTCCTTACTCTGATTCAACTCATTGATAAGGGAAGGGGCAAGCATAAGATAATACCTTATTTTGAGGCTTTAAAACATCAGAGCCAAATTATTGCCACTGCAAAGGACCGCTATGAATGGTTAGTCAACCACATAGTTAAGAATCACAATGAGACCTGGCCTGCGATCAGCCGTCGTATGCAGCCATCACCGGAATACAAGGAGTACGTCTTTTTAGAAGGTACAGCTAAAGCTAAAAAGCTTTTTCAACAGCATGTTCATCGGCTTAAACAGGAGCACATTGAGAGACGTCGTAAAGCATATTTAAGTGCGCTCCCACTGGCCTTGGGATCCTTAGTGTCTGAACTGGCTGAAATTGAGCATTTAAGCTGGTCTGGGGTGCAGAAGGTACTAGAGTCCAAAAAGGACTTTGACCACTGGTTTGTGGTGCTGGAGGATGCACCTTGGGAGGACACACCACATCTTGACAATATGGAGGATGAACGCATTCCCTTTGATGTGCTGGATACGACTGCTGCGGAAATCATATTTGATGCGCATCTTGAACATCTGCGGAATGAGTGCAAGCGTGCTGAGATGCGGCATGAATTTAAGATGAAGCTGGCATCCTCACCTTTTGTCACCCCTGGCAAGCCTTGGGAAGAGGCACGGAGCTTCATAATGAATGAAGACTTCTATCAGTGGTTAGAGGAGCCGGAATACTTGGATATCTATAACAGGCACCAAAAGGTGATTATAGACAGGGCAAAGGAGGATTTCCAGGAACTTCTACTGGAGTATTCTGAGCTTTTTTATGAACTTGAAGTGGATGCTAAACCAAGTAAAGAAAAGATGGGCGCGATTCAAGAAGCACTGGGAGAAGAGCAACGATTCAAGGCGTTGCAGAAGCTGCAGGCAGAAAGAGATGCCTTAGTATTAAAGCACATCCATTTTGTTTATCATCCAACCAAGGATACTTGCCCGAGCTGTCCATACTGTATTGATAGCAAGATTGAGCAAATATTAGCTCTGTGCTTCCCTATGCGCTATCCTTCCTTTGGAAAATCTAATATTCATGAAACCAAAGCAGAAAGGATAAATTTAGTGATTCTGGGCAAAGACGGTTTAGCAAGAGAGTTGGCAAATGAGATTCGGGCTATGTGTGCCAACGATGACTACTATGTACTTGAAGGCAGAATCTATGAGCTAATCCTCAGGCCTATTGAGGGTAATGTTAGGCTTCCTGTTAACTCCTTCCATACCGCTACATTCACACCTCATGGATGCCTATGTTTGTACAATTCCAAGGAATCTTTGTCTTATGTTTTAGAAAGTATTGAGAAGTTGCGCGACTCCACGCTTGGCAGAAGGGAAAACCACATAGCTCAACTTCCTTTGTCTCTCTTGTTAGTCACTAAGAGAGGTGTAGGAGCTTTGAGTGACCTTGGTGGAGAGACAGCACAAATCTTAATCTCACAAGGTCAGCAGGTAGCCATGAAACTGCAATGTGAATTTTTAGAACCGGCATCCCCTGGCTCAGGCTACGGCCGGAATGTGAATGAAAAACAGATAAACCAAGTGTTAAAAGGCTTGTTAGAGACAAGAAGAAATGCTGTGTTTCGTAGTGGGTCTCCATCTTCACCCCCTTTGCCTCCTAGTATCAGAGACCTGCAGCAGGACCAGAGTCCAGAGGCAGATTTGCGTATTGTAATGTGTCTAATGTGTGGAGATTCCTATGACGTTGACCAACTTTTATCACCCTTCTTACTGCCTCAGCATTGCAGGCCAACCAGTTCCAGTGGGAATTCAGTGTTGCTTGACCAGACAGTTGGTGAGAACAGGCTAACAATAGAGCTGTCTCTGCTATCATATCATGCTTCTTTTACCATGCGCAAGAGTCGTCTCGTACATGGGTACATAGGTGTTTACTCTGCCCGCCGCAAAGCCTCATTGGAAACCTTGTGTGCCTTGCTCTGTGAGGTCCCAGACATTGTACCAGTCCAGCTGCTAGCTGTAGGAGAAACGGAGACAGAGCTTACAGACTCTGAGTCTGCGCGAGAGCTGTTGGTCCAGGGTGAAGAACTAGCTCATGAAATCGAGGGTCGTTTTGCTAGTGTGGTCTGTGGACCAGGTGGAGTTGTGGGAGGACTGCACAGAATCGACCTTCTGCACTCCTTCTTCATGGAGGTAGCGGAGAAGAAGACTCTTGTTGAGGCAACTCATGTATACGATAATGCTGCGGAGGCCAGTAGCACGAATGAGAATGTGTATTCACCCCATTGTGGTTCCCCTAGCCCTGTAACTATGCTGTTAGATTATGAGGACGACATGGAAGCTTCACCGCCTTACTTCGATGGCACACTCACCTCTCATAGCAGCTTCAAGCTTCCTGACTTGGATGGAGGCGACACATTCTCTGTCATCTCTGACCTTAGTACTTTTGAGAACAAGTTGAACAACAAAGTTCCTTTACATATGAGGCCCAAACCCAGTGTCACGTTTGACATCAGAAAGCACAACTTCAACCCCTACATGGACACTAGCCATCGGCGATCTCTTACCTCCAATGTCACCTGGCCTCCCTGTGGGGACGGGTTGTATGATCCGTCTGACTACGCTGAGCCAATGGATGCTGTTTCCAAGCCTCGACCGAGCCATGAGGAGAACATTTACTCAGTACCACATGACAGTACGCAGGGTAAGATCATCACCATACGGAACTCCAACAGAATGCACTCTAACGGAGGTGTGAATGGCTCAGATAGTGAAGGGGATGGCAGTTCCTTGGAGAGACGCAGGAAGTTCTCTTCTGCAGGAGTAAAACCACGATTGTACCGAGATCGATCGAAGCGCCTAGGCAAATTTAGTAGCTTCCGCACTAGTTTCTCCATTGGCAGTGATGACGAGTTCGGTGGTCCACCGAAAACAAAGGAGGATGACGTGACAGTTTTGAAAGGAGAGTCGTTGATTGAGGAAGGGGATGATAAAAAAAGGAACATTCTGAGGAGCCTTCGTCGACCAGGCAAGGTAAGTACACCGTTATGCACTGCTTTTCTGTACTTTTTTTCTGTACTTAATCTAAACTTGGGATCTAGAGTCATAATTTACTTAATCCAAATGTCTCTTTCCGTTCAAAATTTGCAGAAAACTAGACTAAAGCCTCGACACTCAATCTCTAAGCCTCTGGAGAGTACGTACTTTGGGGTGCCACTGGGTAATGTTGTGTCACCTGACAGACCCATACCAGTGTTCATCGACAAATGTATCCGCTTCATTGAGGCCACAGGTAAATCCACTTACACTGTTAAACCAAAAGTTTGAGGACACCTGACCATCACAATTGTATATGGTTCTTCCCCAAACTGCTCCCACAATGTTGGAAGCAAACAGTTGTCTAAATTGTCATCGTATGCTGTAGCAAAGTGCATGAAGCCATGGTTTTGCCAAGGTTGGAGTGCAAAAACTTGAGTGGTTTACAAGACATCCTCACCCAATGTAGGTGCATGACAAAACTATTGTTCTTGTCACAACATGGGATGTTCAAAAAGCGCATAAAAAGTATTATGGTCAGATGTCCACAAACTATTGGCAACACTGTCTGTCTTTGTATTGTCTCTGAATCAAAACATGTTGAGTCATTTACCAGGCAAAACTACATGGCATAAGGCAATAAGACCAAAATGGAGAAGATCTGAACCACCGATGTGGAGGCGTCCGATTTTGTCACATGTTTCTCTGGCAGACGTGGTGTGATTGCACTAAAAATATCCAAAAATTCCCACCATTGCTACACTACCATCAAACGCTATCATTTGTCAGGAAAGCTGATGACAATACATTTCTGGATGGTGCAATGCTTACTTCCTTTTACCGTTTTCTGTCTTCCACTGAACACATACTTATTCTCAGCTATCAGAGGTTCAAACAATCAAATATCTTAACATTTTTGGAAATGATGGTTGCTGATAAACATGTCATGAGAAAAAAAAATCCTTTTATTCTGTGGCTTGGACCTTATGTATGATCTCTGTCTGCCTCAGGGTTGACTACGGAGGGTCTATACAGGGTGAGTGGCAACAAATCGGAGATGGAGAGCATGCAACGCCAGTTTGAGCAGGGTAAGATTATACCCAGGTTATCCCTTTCAAGTCGTCTAATGAAGGTTTATTATTTTGTTATTGGTGAGGTGGTGCTCATGTGCAAGTCAGTTACCACCTTATTATTTATCATTCTTGTGCATGCTGGCATTTCACGTCTATTTATATATTTACAGAATGGCTCTAGTTAAAAAAAAAAAAGTTTTGAATATTACATCAATGAACAGATTATTTTATTCCAATTTTTAAAGTGACTCAAAGGAAAAAAAAACGTTTTTTCTTTTCTTGCTCACATTACCTTACTTGTATGCAAGCATTCATTCTTTTTCACTTTTGCTTTCTCCCTGTAGACCATGGTCTTGACCTGGTAGAGAAGGACTTCCCTGTGAACACAGTAGCTGGAGCTTTAAAGAGCTTTTTCTCTGAGCTGCCCGATCCATTGGTCCCATACAGTCTACAAGTGGAGCTGGTCGAAGCCTTCAGTAAGATTTCTTAACCATAGTCATTTCTTTTTGTTAATTTTATTGCTCGCTTTCAAGTACAAGATAAAGACATTGAGCCCAGAACCACATCACCTTTAGAAAATGCAGGTTAATTTACAGATTTCAAGTACAACAGTGTCTAGCGCAACTCTGACAATTACAGCGAAGTCATCGCTGTTCATGCACGTATTCCAGTTCGTTCTTCTTGGCTGCCATCTGCTGTGACTGTTGATTCAGTGATCAAGGGAATATTATTTAAAAATGGAAATGAACATGAAGTCACATGGCTTTTAATATAATTATTGCTTAACTAACTAACTGAACGAGTTGATTCTTCATCATTTAGAGAGCATAACTGAGTAAAATGGTTCCACACTTCACAGGGATTGGTTACCATCGCATTACTATAGTAAGCTCAGCAGACCAACTGATCTGTACAACAACTGGGCACGGGTTTTTTACGCACAGGTTTTTCCTGGTGCAGCACTCCCGTTTTATCTGGGCTTGGGACCGGTATTTGATCCAGTGGCTGGGGTTCGGGCATTTGTTGGGAATCGAATCTGGGCCTTCCGCATGGTAGGCGAAACACGTACCACTGAGTACCACCAATGCTAGAGCGTTCCAAAAATCACTCATCATTAATGAACGGGAAGGTTCTCAACTAAAATACAATTAAACCCAATAGCAATACATTTTTAAAGGACCATCATGTTTGTGTTTGGTCTGGTGGTGATTGCAACAATTGGTGTAGGTACCACCAAAGTTTTACTGCGTATTACAAAGATTTCTCCTGAATGTTACCTTACAAAAGGTGTGAAAATCCCAAACCTGAATAATCAATAATCGGGAGATGAGAAGATTAGAAGTGATTCATCGTATTCTTGTAGTTAAACCACTTGCACTGATTGTGCACTTTGTGTTTTCTTGTCTTTGTCTTTGCTCAGAGATAAATGACCGAGAGCAGCGACTGCAGACCATGAAGGATGTGCTGAGGAGATTTCCGCGTGAGAACTACGAAGTTTTCAAACACGTCATGAGCCACCTGAACAAGTCAGTTTCTTTGAGTTTTCACGTCATAATGTTGCAATTTTTCACTCCTAGTCTAAGAGAAGATTTACACAGACGTGTATGACTACATTATCATACAGGAGAATTTTTATTTTTATTTTTTTGCATGTTTTGCTTTTGAGAACTGTAGTGATTGATTTGATTAACAGCGCATTGTTTTACATAAACGTTCAGAATGACACTGGTGGAAACTAATATAATACACAGTTTAAAAAAAAATAGTTTTGCAAGTCTCAAGGCTGCGTAACAAATTTGAAAAAGGAAACCTATGAGGGGTGTTTAAGTCAAACCAGGACTTTTGATGAAATTTCTGGTGAATGAAGGCATAAAAGCGATTGAAATTTCTTGAAGACTTCAAGCACTGTAGGTTGATGAGACTGTAAAACATTTGAACGGTGCAAACGTTTTAAAGACGACCGTATGCCTGACTATCCTAGCCAAGCATAACTCACCTTCCTGTGGACATTCAGCTCCCGATCCTTGAAAATCTACAGATAACGTGTCACCAACATGTCTGTGTAAACTGTACACACAATCGTTCACCAACACCACTTGCACGTTGCAGGAATTTGGTTGGGAGTTATTGCCACACCCCCTGACCTCACTCCTGACATTTCCACATGTTTGGAATTGTGGAATTAAAGGAGTTCCTGGGAGGCCAGCGTTTCACACGGGAATCAGACAGGCAGTCCGATCATGGCTCTGGCGTACAGAGAAAACTTTCTGTCTTCATGGTGTCCAAGCACTAGTGAAACACTGGGATAAGTGCATTAATGTGGCAGGAGATTATCACTGTGTCATCGCATGACTATAAGTGCTAAACGGTACCATCTGCATGTTAGAGCGTTCAAAAAAAAAAAAAAAAAAAACACAGATGATGAGGTCCAGAACTAATACACAATTAATCTCATTGGCAGTTGATTTTAATGTTTCATTATTTGAAAATCGACGGATAACTTGCCACCCACTTGCGGAAGAGGCGCAAGACGCATCTGTGGGATCTGTACACCCAATCGTTCCCCAACCCCACTTGGAGTTATTGCCCCATCCCCCCATACAGTCCAAGCTCCAAGCCATTTCCACATGATTGGGCCATTAAAGGAGTTCCTGGGAGTCCAGCGTTTCAGACATGCAGCAGACAGTCTGATCAGAAAACTTTCTGCCTTGATGGTATCCAAGCACTGGCGAAACACTGGGAAAGGTGTAGCAGGGGATTAAATGGAGACATATAGGGAGGTTCTTCTGTTATTCTGCACAATCCTGTAAAGTCCCGCTTTGACTTGAACGCCCCTCGTTAAACTACTGAAAGTTTAAATTATTGTTTCTTTGGCAGTATGAATTTGTTTGCCCCCCCATGATTGATGTATTTCTTCCAGGGTGAGCCAGTGGAACAGAGTCAATCTGATGACCAGCGAGAACCTGTCCATCTGCTTCTGGCCCACACTCATGCGTCCCGACTTCACCACCATGGACGCTCTCACAGCCACACGCACCTACCAGACCATCATCGAGACCTTCATCCACCAGTGCGCCTTTTTCTTCTACAACCAAGCGCCCGTCGAATCGCCCACAGGCCTCTACGGCACCCTGGTGCCCTCCGTGCTGCCCCCTTCGCCCAGCGCCGCCCCCTCGTGCACCCCTCCGCCTCCGCACTTCAGCCCGGCGATGCACTCACCTCCCAGCTCTCCTCCTCAGAGCCCTCTCACCATCCCCTCAGAGACACACACACTGTGAGACAGGGAAACGCACCACGCTAGATACGATCGCTCATATCAGCTCACGCGTACAGTACATATGCTGCACACTGTCTTTACACAAACACTTAGTATGTAAACACCATCACACACACACACGCGCGCAATGATGTGTGCATATTTAACTTTGCATGTAGCGACTGGATTCTACGCCGTCTGGGAGTTTGTGAATGATTTCTGTTTTTCCATTTTAATTTTTGCACATGTTTCCAAACTGTAGCGTGCTGAGGACGCGCACACACACACACACACACACACACACACACACACACACACACACACACACACACACACACACGTCCTGTCTCAGTGTGGACCATCACTGTAAAAAAAAAAAAAAAAAAAAAAAAAAATTATTATAATAATAGAATCTTAATCGTAATCCAAGTCTACAGTTTAGCTGACTTCTGATTGTGCAGTTTTCTCTGTTCTTGTCTTTTCTCTCCTTTTAAAAAGAAAAAACTAAATAATAATGAATTCTCTCTTCATCCTTTCCTTCTTTCCTGATCTCAGACTGTAGCTAAATACCCCCTGTACCCCCCCCCCCTCACACACACACACACAGCCACCAATGAAGGAAGAAAACAGTAGGGAGACGCACTACAAATGGAAAGCACTTATCACGAACGCTTTTTGATGATGAAGTTAAACAGACACTTTGAAAGAGTGCTGATTTAAAAAAAAAAAAAAGAAGAAGAGTGAGATACATAGAATTACTATTGCTGCATGCTTACTTGCAAAGACAGACTTTTTTTTTTCCAGTGTTGATTTAATCTACCTGATCCCTTGTTAAAAGACAGCATGGATTTGAAGAAAAGAAAAGAAAAAAAAAGATGTCATGTATGAAAGCTTTGATTTGGTTTTCTTCTCTCTGTGATATGAAGTCTTTCGCTTTTATCGGTTCCTGTGGATCTGTGCTCTTTTTAACGAGATTTGATCGGACGATTGTGGAGCCCCGGAAGGTTTGATCCCTCTGAGACTGTGAACTTTAACATTTAACCATCTGAACCTTTAACTCCATCCCTGAAGAACCCCGCCCTAAAAATGGGACATAAAAAAAAAAAAAAAATGCACACACGCGCTCGCAACAGACACACGGGCCTTCCTTGTTTTGTTTTTTTGGTCACTTAGTAATATAAAGCACTTTGTTTTTTTCCTTTTGCATTTTATTTCGGCCTGATTTTGTGGAGAGTAAGACCGAATTGCATTTTGTGTAGCCCGTGTCGGGGAACGTTGCCCATCTTCATCCTCACCTTCATGTTCATGTTCATGCTCTGTACTGAATTTTCCTTGTTATCTCTGTGACATTAAGACTAAACTGCAACTAACCTAGACGTAAACTGCTAACGTTCTCACTTCGGCGCAGTCGACTCCTGATCTGTCCAGCGCTCCTGTTCTCCGCTTCTCCGGTTCCCGGACTCGTCTCGGTGCGTCCGATCGATCCATGAGGTTGTGTAAGGTTACCGTGACTCGTTGTGTGTAGATTGTAAATGACTTTTCTTTGAAAACATGAAGCCTTTCTGAAATGGAAATTTTGTCAATTTTTTTTGTCATAAATTCTGAATGTTTTCCTGTTTTAATAGATTTCAAATAGTCGATTCATTAGAAGTAGGAAGGATTAGGAGTCAACAAGAAAAAACAGAAAAAATATGGAACGATATTGTATATGAAAGGGATTTAAAAGAACATCATTTAATGTTAGCGCAAACTGGGTTCTGATGTTAAAACTGATTTTTTTTGAGAAACAGAACTACAACCTGAAGAATTAAATCAAGCAGGTGACACCAGGAATAAATGTTTAAGCAGCAGCAAGGTTGGTAAGATTTGCTTTATTCTTCATCCTTATTTTTTGGCTTATGCCATTCAGGAGGGGTGGAGCATTTAGCTCCGCCCATTACAAATTAGGATAATTTGCATATGCTAAACTAAACTTTTTCCAACCCGCTCTAGGATTTAGGTTGCGCTATTTGTTTAAACAATGTGATTGCAAGTTATTAGTAAAACTGGGAAGCATGTTGAGGTTTATAAGCAGGGCCGCCATCTACCTAGAATTGATTTACATACAGTATATTCTTATGCTTCTTTCTTCTTCTTTGGTCCCTAGCTGGCGTTTGGTCTGGACCTGGTCCTAAGGCCGTACGCTGCTGTGGGTGCCAATGGTTGTTGGATTTCTTCCTGCAGGCGCCTCCATGCAATGCGATCCACGGCTGTAGTTCTGGCCTCATCGAGGTTGACCCTATTCTTATGCTAATGACAGCATTGGACAAAAGTCAGGTCACAGGGCTCACGACTGGATTCTGAGAGTGAATATGCTAAGGTTGGGGCAGGGTGTGTGTGCGTGTGCAGAAGTTTCGCTGAAACACTAGCAGCACCATCGCAACCCATCAATCAGACCAGGGATTGTCTAGGCAGCGCAGTCGCCCTGTATGCTCTCACGTCCAGGACAGGCTGGTGCAAGTTTCAACTCCATCTAACATGGTATACAGTTACCACTAGAGGGCAGCATTCTTCTTTTCTCACATATACAGTACAGTACTTCACAGAATCCAAACCCTGGGTCTGGACATCCCCCTTCCTTATAAGTTTGATTTTCTGTTTTCACCCTGTTGCTCTAACACACTGAGTTTAACTAAAATCACTAATTCTGGACTGCAGGACCGAGTTTGGGAAGCTGAGGTTTGGATATTGAGATGTTAATCAGAATGGTGTGTGACTGAAGAAAAAAAAAAAACGCACAATCATTTCATCCAGCCAGTTAATTTTTTTATTTATTAATAAAAACTATATATTGAGTTTGCAACATGAACTCAATGTAATATATACTGTACATGTAAAGGGGACCAAAATATATAGTCATTTCTCTCTCTTTCTATAGATAGATATGCATCTCAATAAATGAAAATATAGTTGAAAAGTTTATTTCAGTAATTCAATTCAAAAAGTGAAACTCGTATAGTATATAGATTCATTACACACAGACTGACAAATTTCAAGCGTCTATTTCTTTTCATTTTGATGATGATTATGGCTTACAGATATTGAAAATTCAGAATATTGTGGAAAAAGTTGAATATTGGAGGCTCCTGCTGTCTCAATCTAATCAGCGAATGAACTCAAAACACCTGCGAAGGTTTCCTGAGTCTCTCAGGGTGGTTCTGTAGGCTGTCTGAGTGCCGCATCCACATTAATAAGGAGTTAAATGCAAGAAAAGAAAAAAAAAGTGCACATGCAACTGGGAGAACTTTGTGATGATGGTCTAATTTACAGAAGTGGAAAGAGTAAAAAAAAATTGTACTCAAGTAAAAGTACTGTTCAGTGAAATTTTACTGAAGTACAAGTAAAGTTACCGTTACAAAAATCTACTCAAGTAAAAGTAAAAAGTAGCTCATAAAAAAATGTACTCAGAGTAAAAGTTACCGGGGAGGGGGGGGGGGGGGGTGGGGGGGATTCGAGCGTAGTTCAAAAAAGACGGATATAAATCTCAAAGTGATTCAAATCAAAGTGGTCACTTAAATACAGCCAGGAGTTTTACTTCACAACAATCGGACGGCGTTTCGCTTCGAGCTGGGTCGGCACATCTGGATCTGTTTTGTCCGTCTCCATCGTTCTTGTGAGTTTAACGTGTTTGTTCTCCATCAATCAACCAATCAGTGCAGTGGTCTCCGGGGTGCAGGTCTTTCCCTTCCTTGTTGCGTTATTTTTTTTTTACAATTATTTTTCATTCATTTATTTTTTTTCACTCAGTAACGAATATGATAAAAAATTTAGCAAAGTCCAATACTTCAAACAAAACAGACTTAAGGAAAAGTTAAATTACAGATTGTAAAAGCTACACAAAAAACTACTCAATTACAGTAACACGAGTAAATGTCATTCCACCTCTGCTAATTTATTGAGATGCAAAATATCCACACACACACACACACACACACACACACACACACACACTATATACTGTATATATAAACATCACATAATGTGACACACCATGTATTTGATGGTTATGTATGATTTTGGGATTATGATGTTTATAAACATTTTTTCAATAAATTCTGTGCATATATAATGTGTGTGTGTGTGTGTGTGTGTGTGTGTGTGTGTGTGTTAGTTAAAATCTTCAAGGCATGTACGTCAGCAGTCACGTGATTGTGATAAGGAACAGAGTCGGGTGTTAAAGTTTCAGACTGACCACCACACACACACACACACACACACACACACCTGCGGATCAGAGCGCGGCTTCAGTGTACAGGATGGAGTGTGTGGTGTCGGTTTGATGCCCCTGACCGAGTCGGAGTTTTCCCGCCCTGATGACTGTAATCCGTTTGAATCCCGTCTGCACCAAACTCCTTCAGCTGCACTAATCACTCCAGGTGGGGATTATTTAAACATGTTCTTTATATTTATATACATGTGTAAGGTGGAGAACAGTTCTATAGTTCTATAGTTCTGGAAGGAACGTCTATCGTGAATGTATGACTTTATTTATTTATTTTATTTATTTTATTTATTATTCTTTTTGCATGGAGCAGATTGTAAAAGCAGGAAGTGTTGGACGAGGCTGTGAGTCTGCGCGCTGCTTCGACCCTCTAAATTAGGATTTACATGCTATACTCCTTAACACCACAGGGAGGCGACAGAGGTGCACTGTATGTATGTTAGACTCATTTTAAATGCCTTTATAAACAGTATAGGGATGTTTAAACTGCCTATACATTAATTCCTCCTCCTTGAGACATCCCTCTTATAGCTAATCATGTTACAGACCTGATGCTTGATGTTCTACCAGCTGAATCTTTTCAAAATTGTTCAGCCCTTTGTTGGCCCCGTCCCAACTTTTTTTGAAATGGGCTGATTTTAGTGGATAAAAGTGTCAAATTTCTCATTTAAATATTTTTTGTTCTCTATGTTCTATTGTGAATAAAATATTGGCTCATGTGATTTGAAATTATTTTAGTTTTCATTTTATAAAAAAAAAAACTTTCCTGGATTTTAAAAAAAATACAAAATGTAAAAAATATTACAAAAAATAAAACAATAAATGTACTTCTTTTGTGGCAAGAATTGTGTTCAAATATCAAGATGGCATACATACATTTATTTACTTACTTACTTACTTACTTACTTATTTATTTTTTAATTTTGTTGAAGATTTGTTGTGAAAGCAAGCTGGAAAATAATAGTAAAAAATGATGGCCCCCAGTGATGTCAAATGTAAATCTGGTAAGTTTTTCTTTTGCCATCAACTCATTTAATAGGCTTTTAAATTTTAAAATTTTAAACTCTTAAAATTCCAGTCCATAGTGCTAAAAATATTTCTTTCAAAATAATACTTATGACTAGTAAGAGACTTTCACTTTTTCTCTAAAGAGGAACCTAACAAGAAAAACAAGTTGGTTGAAGATGCTCGGGTTCTGGAGCAGCTGGAGAACATGGAGACGATGGGAGCAGGAAACAGAGGAGGTCATCTGGGAATCAACATGAAGATCTTAACAAAAACGGAAGAAAAATCGAAGGACCGAAGGATGAAAGGCTTAAAATTCATAAACGTCTGCAGTTTCATTTTCAGATCCCTCCGGGTTTTCTGGTTCAGTTCTGAGCTGGAGTTGCTGCCGGTGTGGAGTTTCACACATGTGCCCCGTGTCCGTCTGGATTTCCTCAGTGTGTTCCGGTTTCCACCCACTTCTGATAAACATGCAGGTACAGCAGGTTGACTGTTCATGCTGAGGTCCTAAAACACCCTTTTGACTTTGTACGTCAACAGCGGCAACCTGCCAGTGTTTGGGCCGTGATGAGTAGCTTCAACCATCAGAATACGTATCCCTTGTTCATGGAAAAGATTCCTCTGTTTCAGAATTGTACAGTATGTATTGTCCCACTTCAAGCAAATAAAACAATAAAGAATGACCGAAATGATTAGAATGGGGTTAGAAAAGGAGCACTGGTGGCTCAGTGGTCGGCTTCTCATCTGCCATGTGCCGTAGTAGGCCTGGATCAATTACCAATACCAAGCATTAGTGCCAGTCGCAAGCCTGCATAAACATGTGCCAAGTCAAAAATGTGGCTTTGCTTTGACAATTCCTAAACGAGAACATTGGGTTAAAGACCAGGAATGATGGTGTTGAACCTCTGTAAATCTCTTCAAGAAAAAAAAAAGTCATTCATGAAAAATCAGGACTGGCTGCATCAGAAAAATCAGCAGTATAAATATTTATCTTTTGATAATGAAGGAGTTTTTCCAAACATACAAGAGTTAATGTTGTGTAGCATGTGAAGTTGTGGTGACCCCCAGTGGGGAACAGACATATGATGGGAAATACATATTTACTCTTAAGTTATTGCTATTATTTTAAGATGAATGATTTCGGACCCCGTATGAATGATTATTGCCTATTTTAATGAATGTTTTGTTTTTATATCGTGTCCGTGTAGCAGATCTTGTTTTCTTCTCACATTAGGTCCAGAGACAGTTTCACCCACAAGAGATGCAGCAGGTAAATCCATGTATCAACCTTTTATTGATTCATAAGCCTATAAATTATTTATAAATCTAAATTCTTCATTAGGAACAAGACACTCCTGACAAATGTATTTACTCAACAGACTTTACTGCACATATCAGTTCCTGAGCTTAAATCTCTTTTTCTTAATGAAGCAGTCAAACGTTTAAAGTATTGCACTTTATATTGAACTACTCATATATAGCAACTTTATCTAAATATTTCTGTAAACCATGATTGCCTTTATAATCTAAAAATCTGTAAATCTTACAGGTGCATGTTTTGAAATGAGCCTTACAGGTTGATTTGTTGATTTCGAGCTTTATTAGTCACGTAATTAGTAAAGTGTGAACACCGACGTGCTCCTGTTGCTGGAGAAGTGTGATGCTGTGTGTTTTGTTAAGAAGTCAGCTTGACGTTTGCAATCATTTGATTATCATCTCTGTTTTAGGTGTTTTACTGATGCAGCTTTCGGATGATCTACAAGGCAAGCGGACTATTAGTTCTTAGGCCACGGCAAATAGAGGGCAGTAGATGAAAGTGTTCAGTTTGGGCAAAGATGGTTAATTAGTATCTTATCTTCCTGATGAGTTTTAATCATAACGTAGCAATAACTGTCTTTCCGTGAAAATGAAAACCATCTTATGCATTTATATAAACGTGTTCTAGTGCAGCCAAATGATCAGCGACGCAATCCAGGGCCCGAGTTACAGGATTCCACACGTTCTGCCCCTGTTCATGAGGATATCCTGCGGGGTCTCCAAGGTTCTCTTGTTTCTCAAAAACAGGTCAGGACGTGTGCTGACTGTGCTTAATTGTGCATGTGTATGTGATTGTGACTGAAGGGATAAAGGAACAAAATAAGGGATGGATAAGGGAAGTAAAAAAGGAATAAAGGGTGGAATGAAGGAAGGAAGGAATGTTAATATTCTGCACACCTAGAGGATTTAAATAAACAGCAGGAATACAGAAATCTATGTCTAATACGTTTCTGTGTCTGAAGAAACAACAATGTAGTAAAATGACCCATTGGTGTGTAAACCTATTTAGAAATAGATTTTATTCCTACTGTATTTTCACATCAGAATGTTGTCTAGACTATTGAAATTATACATCCTACAGTACTTTATGTGATCGATGGTCTGACTAGTGAGTTATTTTTGCCACATTTGTGCTAAATCAATGAAGCTGTGTGTGTCTGGTCTCCGTTTTGTTTAACAGCCCACAGAAGACTCCAGTCCAGAATTATTTACTCCAGAACTGGTTGAAACCTTTGCAGAGGGCAGGAATAAAGGAGAATACAGGTAACATGCCTGCTTGGTAAAGTAAGGAAGTGAACAAATCAGTAACCCAGGAATCAAGCACAGGTCTTTATTTAGAGTCGTCGGGCAGGCGTTCTCCCAACCTGCTATTACAAAGTACAAACACAAAGTTACAAAGTTGTCATCATGGGCCTTAGCATTAAAGGAGAGAAAGAGAGCGAGCAGAACCCTATGCCACATGCCCATGATGCTATACAGATTAAATTATGCACCTGAAACGGAGCAACCACCGTTAGCAAATAGGGATCGTATTGGTACTTCAAAACAATCTAACTTCTCATATTAGCTACCAAACAGTTAGCGCATTAGTCAGGCAAAGAAAAGATGTAGTGAAGATCCACCCAGGCAATAAAACAGAAAAAAAAATCACATCATAACATGCTTCTTGACTGTTCTACCCCCCCCCATCAGGTTTCTCTGTCCTCATGCTGGCCAGTTTAGGTGCAAATTGACCAACCTTGTGTTTGAGATGGAGGGTAAAGGGGAGGTGTTGTACAGTATAGTGTCCTGGGATCACAGCGTTTTGGATGGATTAATAACAAAGGAACCTGCAGGCCCTCTGTACAGTATCGAATGCCTTAAAGGTTTAATCCGGCACCTGCACCTTCCACACTGCGAGACCCGTAAGTTGACCTTTCACTAACATTTAAAGTAGAAGTTGTGGTGTCAATATGTTAAGAACATAAGATGGCGGCACACACTGTTGCAGCCAGTCAGCGCTTGGTTTGGCAGGTATACGTGTTGTTTTTCTCGTCCTGTGTACCTCCTGTTGAGGGAAGAACATCTACAGCCAAGATAGGAGTTTGTTCCAGAATATCGCAACCGAGTTTCTCCACTCACACAAGATCCCGGTGGACATGGTGAGAAATTCTGTGTTTACGTCAGTAACAGCTGGTGTACTAACACAGTGAATGTAGACAGCCACTGCTCCCCAGACCTGGAGTATGTGACTGTTAAATGCAGACCCTTGCAGACCTAAATGCAGTGTTTACATTCCACCAGATGCTAATGCTAGCTCGGCTGTCTGACACTTACAAAGTAGCATTAGCAGTCAGCAGAGCATGTAACCTGATGCTGTGCACATCCTACTGTAGCAGGGGACTTTAATCAATGCAGACCTAAAGTCAGTGCTACTAGGGGAGCAAACACACAGGATAAGGTCTACTCGATCATCAATTTGGGCTACAGGGCCAGATCACTACCACACCTGGGCCAGTCTGACCACATGTTCTTACTTTAAGTCCCTGCATATACCCCTCCCCAGCAAAACTGCTTATACAATCACAAAGACTGTAAAAACATGGCCTGCTGGTGTCTCTTAGCAGCTACAGGAATGTTTTGACAAGACCAACTGGGACTTCTTTGAAGAGCCAGACCTGCAGGTGATCACTGACAGTGTTCTGTGTTACAGACCTGTATAGACACTGTCACTGAGGACAAACGCATCTGGGTCTACCCCACCCAAAAGCCCTGAATGAGCAGGGAGGTCCGGTCACCAGATTTGAAGGTGGTTACAGGATCTCTACAGTTCAGCCTGAGCCAACCTAAAGAGATGCATCAGGGAGGCCAAGTTGGGCTACAGGAGGAGAATCAATGATTATCTGGGCAGTAACAACAGCAGACAGGTGTGGCAGGGAGTTCAGCATCTTACCAACTACAGGACAGATGCTGGCACTACTGAAGGTCCTGAGTTGAACTACTACTTTGCCCGCTTTGAGGTGGAGCAACCAGATGCAGCTACACTTACCCGTGGCATCAGCCTCTCCGTGGAAGAGTGGGAGGTGAGGCTTACCCTGCGGACCGTAAACACTAGAAAGGCTGCTGGACCTGATGTTCTGCACCGCCCAGAGACACCAGCTGGCTGGAGTCTTCACCAGGATTTTCAACCAGTCCCTGTCCTAGTGTGTCCTACTGTTTCAGTGTCTGTAGCTTGAAATTAATTCCGCTTCGCAGAAGTGCATTTCCCGAGCTGATCAGGACTCAAAGACTGGAAACGGGTGGGAAAATGTATTGCATACTTTTTAACCCACTTATGTTCAGGTTTTCATCTTTTCAGATAATTCCTCAACCAACATAAGAGAAAAAAGATTCTTCCATAGCAACTGACTTATTTTGTGTGTATAAGTGTAAATTGTCAAAATTGTAACCATTACATACCACACCACTGACAGCCAACAGCCCAGTGACGCCAGCTCCTCTCCCAACCCTGTGAACTTTAATTAGGGACTTCAAACAAATACAGACATGTACAGTCATGTAAGGTATGCATATCTTTGCTGAAAATGAGGCATAGGACACAGAGCATCTTAGAGATATGAATGAGTCGGATTCTGAGGAAGAAGACCTCATCAGAAGACCTCATCATGTAGAGTATCAGCCAGAAGACACACAGTCACATCTGATGAGGAGGTCACCGTTGTTGAAGCTGCTCCGACTCCTGCTGAAACATTCAAATCCAAAGTGGTAACATCTGTTGGAGCTCAGAACCTCCTGACTTTCATGGCAGGGCAACCATTGCAAATGTGATCACAATAATCCCAGGGATTCCCAAATCTGGTGACAGGATCTCTACAGTTCAGCCGGAGCAAAACTAAAGAGATCTGGCAAAATTTTCATATGACACGCCTACCTTCCCAAAAGTGTTCTTGGTTAGATGTTGTGAAAGAGCTCATGACCAGAATTTTGCTTTATTCCACTTTATTTGTCTTCCATGTCTTTTTCTTTTGCTCAGCTGGTCAGTTTGCCATTCTTTTTGAAAATGTTCCAAACTGTTGTCATTCATTTTTTTTTTTTAAATGTTTTTGCTATCTCTCTGATGGGTTTATTTTGTGAGGTTTTTTTTGGCTCCTTCCCTTGCATAGACACCTCTTGTTGAAAGATTGAGTGAACAGCTACGAAATGAAAACGTAACACTCAGAACCACCTCCCTGGTCATTTACCTGCTCGATTAGTCAAGGAGAAACTAGGAACAGGACACACCTGGCCATGTTATTGCTTGTCAGCCACTTGTTCCATTATTTATGAGCCACCCAAAATGGGAGTGTGCGTATGAAAATGGCTGTAATTTCTGACGGGTTTATGCCACAATTTTGTCAAACCCCTTGAACTAAAGCTTTTAGAAATTAGTGTTTAATTTCAAATTCAATGTGGTGGTGTATGGAGGCCAAATGGCAGACCTGAGTGTAATTATATTTCATATTGGTCTAGACACCATGTTGTACAACTTATACATGCAGTACTGACACACACATCTAAATATGACTTGTATGTTCAATGTAATGTGTGATATTTTTCTGTCTGACAATGTTACAGGTACAGATGTGGTTAAACTGACTGTGGCGCATTTGACTGACAGAAATGTGGAGATCATTCAGCCGCTGGAAGTAACAGACAGACATGTGATCATACAAGTTCACGGTCTCTCCCTCTTTGGTCTCTTGAAAGCGCTGCTGTTCCAGGCATATCCCACCAGAGCCCAAGTTTTACTTTTCTATAAACCATTGACTCGACATCACATGAGGGACAAACTGCACATCCATCTATTGCCAGGGAATGTGCCAGTTAAAGAGGTAATCTGCTAGAACATGTACAGTATGTTTACTATTATCTTTAACATATTCATTGTATTTTAGTCCAAAACTATGATGTTCTTATGGGCCACCATGTTCCATTTTGTTTTCCTTGAAGGTGCAAAAGCAACACGACTGTAACCAGTATATTGAGACCAGCTCCAAATGTCAGCTGACTCTTGGTAAAACCTACAGACCATGCTGTAAAACTCCTGCTCGTGAATATGTGCCCCAGCCGGAGGTGAAGTAAAGCCGCTCATGTCATTCATTAAATCTCGCCAATTCATAGCCTTCATCATCGTCTTCATCATACTTATTTTTAAAGAAATGCCTGACTTTAGGAATAATCTGGAATAATCACTCCCATCATTTTTTTTTTTTAGGATGACACGTTTGAATATGACTTTGGCCCCAACTATCATCCTACATTTGAGGTGCTCTTTAAAACCAAGGTTGATGAAGTTACATTAAGTCTTATGGATGAAAAGGGCCAGGAGGTGTGGCGGCCTCGTCAGGTCTTGCTTGCAGGTAACTCTACTGTGTGTGTGTGTGTGTGTGTGTGTGTGTGTGTGTGTGTGTGTGTGTGTGTGTGTGTGTGTGTGTGTGTGTACACGTGTATATATATAGTTTATGAGCACACTCTTATTTTAACACCGAGCGTCACTCTTGCGCTGCCGAATTGTGTGTAATCGTCTCCCCTGCTAGGTCTTGGTGCTCGTCTTTTACTTGCATAATCAACATCTCCCTCTCTGCTTCAGCATCTCTTATGTGTGTGTGTGCGCGTAATTTGACACCGACACACACACACCTTGACACACGCAGACCCTCTCTCGCCTTTTCACCCCCTCCCCAGCTTCACAAACGCACAGAAACTCAGCACTGTCACGATTCTTTTCAAAGGTAAGGTGCTGGTTCATTTGTTTTTTTTTTACTTTACAGCAGTGATTTCTTTAGTATGTGCTCACGCCAGTGTCAGAGAGATTTCTTTTTTTCCTGTTAAAACGGTGTTTCCGCTGTGTGTGTGTTTGTTGTGAAACTTAAAAAGCGAGGTGGGGGGAGGGAGGAGGACTGTTTCTGTGTAAAACCAGGCGAGGGAAGAGGCTAATTACACACACACACACACACACACACACACACACACACACACACACACACCTGCGCGCACCAACGGAACCACTTACCTGTAATTATATTAATTTGTTTAATATGTCCTTTTTTTTTTTTTTAAAGGTAAAGTGCAGATTAATTTTTGGGGCTGTGGAACAAATAATTTGGGTTTTCATTATTTTTTATGGGAAAATTATGATTTGGTTTACGAGTGTTTTGGAATACGAGCCCACTTCCAGAACGAATTATGCTCATAATCCACTGTGTGTGTGTGTGTGTGTGTGTGTGTGTGTAATTTTTATATATATACATGGAAATTTTATATAGCAAATGTGTTTCTTTAAAATATAAATGTGTGTGCATATTTATAAAAACAAAGCTTGGATCAGGAGATATAAAGCGCAAAAATGTTTTGTTTTTTTTTTAATCAGAAAACTGTCTTTTATGTTTAAAAAATAAATAGGTTAATCTCTTCTTCACCTTGGTGAGACACTTTTTAGCACCAATACCATGTTTTACTCTAAACATTAAAGCTTTCACAGTAAAAGATGACAAGCCGAGGATGTTGCATGTTTATCTCTCTCTCGGGCTGTCGTTGCTGCTTTTGCTGTGGTACTTGCGGTACATTTTGGGGAAAAAACAAAACATTTGGGACCTAAAATGTGTAGCCAATATGCTAATATAGGATTTATCCTCACCATTTTTGTTTAATGGGGACCTTCTAAGCAACATTCACTCTCATGTTCAGGCATTCAGAGGAAAAACTGATTTTACTGTTTTTTCCGTTCTTGTATTGGTGGGGTTTATATTATATTCAACCTCAGATATATTCGACCTAATGTGACCTCATATAAGAACAGACCTTTTCCTGGCTTGTTGCTCAGCAGGAACTCATTTGGCTTGGCAGGAGTTCATTGACATAGACACTGAAACTGTGTGTTTTGGGAAAAGCAGCTATATACAAAAGCTTATATTAGGGGTATTGAGAGGCCATAGCAAAATACTGGACCTTTAAATGTCCCCACACATTATGGAAAAGGTCAATTTGTTCTATTTCTACAGTAATTACTCTCCATAAACAAATGATTTTTGTTTGTTAATTTCAAAGACTCCTCTAAAGTCTGAGTCTCAGGGTGTGTGTGTGTGTGTGTGTGTGTGTGTGTGTGTGTGTGTGTGTGTGTGTGTGTGTTGTCACATCAGGTACAGAGGCAGCATCAACCACACAGGATCTAACCGGTATGGCTGGGTAAATTTTTCTTCCAATTTGTCTGCTGAAACACACACACACACACACACACACACACGCACACACTTCTTCATACACACACTTTTACTCAGTGCTACGTCTTCAGTGGACACGAGCAAATATTTTGGTTATTAGACATTTCTAGGAAACATTATGTTATGCAAATATTTAAAGCTTCATATGTTTTGTCCCATAATCCCGCTGTGTTACTGTCCTCATTACGCACAAGACAGTTTAACGCTTGCACTCATTTGATTATTGATTTCATTTCAGGTGCTGACTTTGTGGACAAACACAGAGAGAAGCTCATTCAGAGAGTTGGTTCAGTACTGGAGATCGCAGACGGTCTGAAAGGCAGCACAATGATTACTGACGAAATGTACAGCAACATTCAGGCAGCCGCAACACCGCAAGACCGAATGAGAGAAGTGTACGCGTGTCTGAACACAGAAAAAGTGAAGTCAGAGTTCTATAAAATCCTTCGAGAGAAACAGCCCTGTTTAGTGATGGAACTGGAGTCTGGATCGGATCAGCAGTAGCAGAACAACACGTTTCCATTCCTGTTTGTGTAGCAGCAACATGGAGATTATAGAGGTTTTATTATCACAATTGTGTTACTATGACACGTTCCATAAAATCACTTTCCAAACTGGTGCTACAAGAAAAGCTATGAGGGCCCAAAAAATGTATACCCTATGCCCCTTTTTAAAATGTGTCGTACTGTATTATAATTCTCTAAAGAAGTCAGTTTAGGAAAAAAAAAGCCACAAATCATCCCATTTGCAACAAGCCATATGGAACTGCAAACAAGACTTCTTATGGCTTTCTTTCTTCCAACAATGTGCTTCTTCTTGCCATTGTTCCATAAAGGCCAGATTTGTGGAGTGAACGACTAATAGTTATCCTGTGCACAGATTCTCCCACCTGAGCTGTGGATCTCTGCAGCTCCTCCAGCGTTACAGTTCCATGGGCCTCCTGGATGCTTCTCTGATTAATGCTCTGGCTGTCAGTGTAGGTGGACGGCCATGTCTTGGTACTGTAGGTTTTGCAGTTGTACCAGATTCTTTCCATGATTTTTTATTTTTTTTTTTGGATGAAGTATTGAACAAGTATTGTTCTGGGAGATGTTCAAAGCTTGGGATCTTTAAACCCTGCTTTAAACTTCTCCTCAACTTTATCTCTGACCTGTCTGGTGTGTTCCTTGGGCTTCATGATGCTCTTTGTTTACTAATGTTCTCTAACAAACCTATGAGGACTTGACAGAACAGCTGTATTTACAGTATACTGAGATTAAACCCCAGCCAGTGGATGCAGTGCCGGTCCCGAGCCCGGATAAAATGGGAGGGTTGCGTCGGGAAGAGGATCCGGAGTAAAACCTGTGCCAAGCTTACCAGGAGCAGCAGAAAGACTGACAACATTAAATTACACACAGCTGGACTATTTACTAATTAGGTGTCGTCTGAAGGCAATCGCTTCCACTGGAATTCTATTCGTAAAAAGAATTGGAAGCCATTTATTAATTAATTTTTCTTCCACTTCACAATTATGTGCCACTTTGTGTTGGTCTATCACATAAAATCCCAATAAAATACATTTGTTTGTGGTTGTAACTTGATATAATATATGCATAATCATAACGGTTACTTACTCACTCACTCACTCATCCTCTATACCGCTTCATCCTGTATTCAGGGTCACAGGGGCCTGGAGCCTATCCCAGGAGACTTGGGGCACATGGCAGGGTTCACCCTGGACAGGGTACCAATCCATCGCAGGGCACAGACACACACACACATACACTCACTCATTCACACACTACGGGCAATTTTGGGAACACCAATTATCCTAACCTACATGTCTTTGGACTGTGAGAGGAAACCGGAGTACCCGGAGGAAACCCACCAAGCACACAGACGGGAATCGAGCCTGGCCGGGGATCGAACCCGGACCCTTGCGGTGCAAGGCCAATAACGGTTATTTTACTTTTAATATTGTACGTGACGAAACTCATAATCTCTTATGTTTTAATGTTTTCACTACAGCAGGGTCAGATTTTCTCACCTTACTTTAGCAGCACTGTTATGAGGACACGTGTTTGTTTTCATCAAGAAGAGAACACATGGCCCTGATAGCCAATTGATTTGTTTCAAATTATATTTTAGTAAAAAAATATATATTTTAGTTGTGAAATTTTTCAAGGTAAGGGTTTATTATTATTATTTTTTTAACAGATTTTACATGTTTTTATTCAGAGGCTCAAAACTTGATCTCAGTGCTGTGTATTAATGACGAGTCTGTGGTTGAACCAATCTGATGATTGTCTAGTGAGGCATCATTTTTATACTTCGTAACAAGGTGGGGTTGACAACTTATTTTTTTTTTAAACTACATTTCATTTTCATGTTAATAAAAAAATAAAACCATCTTAATTAAATGCGTCTCTGTGTCCTCTGTGTGCACACCGAAGGTGAAGAACAGACAGTTTAAAGGAAATGACAGAACGTAATGTTGGTTGCTTTGCCATGAGAGAATCTAGAGTCATAATCTGGTGCTGTTTGCTGGTGGAACTTTTCCTGGAGATGCAAAAATAGAGCAGCACAAGGCGAGTGCAGAGGAAAGTTACCGGCTGAAGAGCTACAGTAGAGGAGATGTTGTTGTATGTAAACAGTGGCTGCCAACTGAAATGTTCCCCTGTGGCTCGGAAGGAGGTGAAAGAACAGCAGTGGGAATGAAATCATGTACAAATATTATATCGCTACTAATGAAATATGGACATAGAATGGGACATCTGAAGACATCACATGTGGCGTGACCCTAAGAAAAAAACTTGTAGTGGACCTGGTCAACCAGCATTCAGCACTACTACGTTGTAAAACTACAGTATTGTCAGTCCTAGGGCGCCCCCTACTGGCCTCAAGCAGTTGCCTACCCCGCCTACTGACGAGCAGCACATCTGACAACGGCAAAGAAATGCGAGGACAGATTCCCTTTTTATACCTGCAGCTGTAGAAAACGCAGGAGTCCAGGAACAATGACATTCCTGTCGAGATCAAAGGTAGCAGGAGGCTAGAAGAACTGGATGTTAATTGATATGAACGTTTTGTCTTCTTTAGTTATCACCATCCTTCATGTTAGCTCTACCTACCTCTAGCAGAGACGCACAAATCTCCATACATAGGAAATGGACACCAGGCAAATAAACACTCATACAATAAAGGTGTATACAAGACTGAGTTTGTACAAGGTGGGCCGGGAAAAGTATCCCGCCTCCATTACGGATGCCATGCTCTATAGAGGAGCAGAGGTTTTTTATTTTTATTTTTTTTGTTGTTGCTTGTTCATGCTCGTTCATCTTTTCATCCTACCGCTGGAGGCGGGCTTCTATTCCGTGACCCACCCTGTAATTCCTGCTCGGATCTGCTTTTGAAGAAGCTGTTCCAGAAGGTTTGACCAACATTACCCACAGACACCTGCTCATGCAGATTCTACCTCAAAACGTCAGGTCTGGCAGAAATATCAACTCGGGTTCAACCAATCCAAATATCTTCTTCTTCACACTAAATGCCAACTTTTATCTTCTGACAGATGATGAATACAATGGAGCAACATTATCTATGAAACAGAAGAATATGGCCTATTCATAGAGCGGGAGCTTCCTCTACTGTCCCGCTGAAGACCAGGATTAGACACGCAGGGATGTGGACACGCAGGGGAGTGGACACAGATCTAATGAGCCTGAAATGGGAGCAACAATATGCCAACGTATGATTTTATTATTTTTGGTATTATTTGATTTTTAATTGTTATTTCACATAAATAATGCAAAAATTAGGTCATATACAGACCATTTCACTATATTGTTTACAAATGCAATGCTTATATGGCACCGTATTGTGATTATGTAAAGTTTTTCAGAATACCTCCTGACACGCCACTAATCCTGGGCCAAGATTTGACCTTATAGTTCTGTTCTAGAGAGAATGTGACAATCCTGATGAAATCAGACTCCATTCGCCTGCCAGTGGATCACATGACCGATATTAGCTTTTCTGTTGATTAGCATTCGGTCCTTCCTTCTCTTGGAAGAAAAGACTCAGAAAAATGTTTTTTATTGTAAAACCGAACTAGGTTTGGTCGTGTTGCCTTGAAGCAGCACTGAAGCCTAGAGAGATTCTCACAGCATGTACTTTTTTTTGCATTCCTTAAATAAGATTATCAGTAGCTGATCAGTGTATGGCATTGAACTCATTTGCATAGGAAAATGAAAGTAAAAAAAAAAAAAAAAACTCACCTGTCATTTCCTGAGCAGCAGCTACAGATTAAGGTAGGAATCATACAGTAAATTCAGTTTGTGTTTTATTCAAAGCCAACAACTGTATCATAGTTTGTCTCAAACTGCATTTCCAATGTTATTGACTATTCAGTAATAACCCTTTAATCTTAAAGGTGCTTATACATTTAATTTAACAAGGCTGGGTATAAAATAAAACGACATATTTAATCATTCTTCTCTAATTTATACATAAATATACACTTTCACATTCGTTGAATTTGGTGACTTTTTATTTTACATCACTTACTATTATGAAGGTTGACTTTTTTTGTTAAAAAAAAAAAAAAAAAAAAAGTTGGCAGTTACCTTACTCATCTTAGTGTGGTGATCTTATCCGAAAATATTTTGCCTATGATGTTGTTTTAGTAGCAGCAAAAAGTCAAGTCGAAAAAGTCAGATCAGCTGATCACTAGCATTTTCCTCTACTTGTTTTTTCACTTTTTTTCCAGGACATCACAGAACCAGGTTGATGTTTTCTGTTTCTATTCTTACTGCTCCAGCTTTACCTGCTCATCCATCCAATGTTTATACTAGTGATCATTTAGCTACTACATTTCACTATAGATCGCGTGATCTATTTAGCTGTAGTTACACTTCCAATGTTTGCCCGTGTCCGGCTCTGATACAGACATTTTTCTACCTGTCTTGAGACATTTCGTTTGGTTGGGAAGTCAAGTGTAGTAATACTTCTATTATTGCTGTATACGAAAGTATGGACACTAGGAACTTTCAAACACCTGTCCACATTTACAGTACATGGGAAGACAGCAGGTAAAGGGGGGGGGGAGGTAAATGTTTACATGTACTTCATTACTGTATGGGGGCGCTTATGAAATGAAATGTTGTTATCGTATAAAAAAACTGAAAATATTGAAGAAAATGGTGTCTCTGGAAATGAGTATGTTGATGAACATTTCATCTTGTTTAAAAAACCTGCGGTATAGGACCACGCGATGCTGCTAGAAAGTCAAATCCGTGTTCCTCATGACAAGGCTCCGACCCATTCCGTTCCCGAAACCATGAAACTCTTGACCTCGCACCCAGTGACTGCTTCCTCTTCCATCACTTGAACAAACCACTTTGTGGCTGGTGTTTCAAAGACGACATGTGGAATTTTTCCTTAAGAGCAAAAGGGAAAGCTTTTTTAAAGAAGGTCTCCACAAGTCATCTTAGAAGTGGGAATTTGTTTAACCTTCTGACTATGATGTGTAGAGATATTGGCTTCCCCTTGAGTACAAGCCTAATAAAGCAACAGGAATTTGAAATCAAAAGAAATCAAAATCAATCAGGGAAGAAGTGAGAGATGCTTCTTTCCCCCAAATTGTCACCAAATCCACATTTTGATGTCTGAAGTCCCCCCATCGACACGTACAGTACCTGCAGCACCTGTAAGCAGTTGGGTATTTCAAATCAGTAAAGGACAAATGTTGTGTGTGTGTCACATATCAGTTATTAACCCACCATCCATCATTGCTTTTTTAACTGACAGATGTTTAGGAAGAGATTCTTATATGACTTTTAATCATGAAATGTCTGAGAATCAGGTCTTGTTGTTTGACTTTTTACATCAGGTACAGAAACAGCTTCAACCACAATCAACACAATGGGTAAGTCTGTCTGATCCAGTCTTAATATCACAGTATTTACAAATTATCCTTAGGAACCAAGACACTTGTAGGCACACATACACATTCATACTCAGTCACATGTACAGTATTGTGAGTCATAAGTATTGAAATATAATACAAGCAAATATTTGATATATATGATGGTTCAGTGGTAGGTTTCTCACGTGCCATGTACAGGACCTGGGTTCAATTCCCACCCAATGCCCAAACCTCAAGCCTGGATAGAATGGGAGGACGGCAAACCCCCGATGGGAGCAGCTGAAAGATCTAAAATAACAATCAAATATTGCTAAAATGGAACAGAATTTTTTATTAATAAGGTTACTGGTGCGAGTCTTACAGGTTCATATGATTTGTCACATACCCCAGTAAATGTGGGCACGAAATGGATCCTGATGCATTGAAAGTGTGAAGTGTACATCAATAACAGTGAGTGTAATGTTTAAAACATGTTACTTATTTATTTTAGGTATTGACTTTGTGGATAGATACAGAGCAAAGCTCATTCAGAGAGTTCCTTCAGTAATGGAGATAGCAGACCGTCTAAAAGCCAAGACAATGATGACTGATGAACTGTACAGCAACATTCAGGCAGCGACAACATCACAGGGGAAAATGAGAGAACTGTACAACTGAACTTTAGATTTCCATATAGGAATATGTAAATGTATATGTAAATACATGTAACGTGTAAATGTTAACATTTTCTTTCTCTTAAGGCCATTGTTAGGATACATTTGTATTCGACTTATGTTTATTCCCTCAACAGGGAAAGAATATTTTTCAAAAGAAGTTCACCGACAAAACAATATTTTCCCCTGATAATTATAGAACAATGTTGTCTATTGTATGTTATAAGATAAATTACAATATTTTATTTATTATTTATTTTTTACATATACAAAACTTTTTTTTTCTTTTTTACAGACTGAAATCATGACATCATGACAGTGTTTTAATAATGACTCTGAAGTAGAATAAAATGATAAGAACATTGCATTAAGAATGTGCATTAAGGTGGGATTAAATGTTTTTGGAGGGATTTTATATTATATTTATATATTATTTTATATTATATTAACAATTTTAAAACAGTGTTCATTATGATTCATATGTATATGTATATGTGTACAGCACATATTATTGTCAGATTAAGTCAGCAGTATTGCGATTATGTTATTAGTATACCTGATTATACTATTAGTATAAATGCATATAAGAGAAATATAATTATATATATATATATATATATATATATATATATATATATATGCTCTAATTAATCAGGACATTTTGTTTCCCACTTCGTGTGTGACATCATACAACATGTTTAAAGAAAGTGATACAAAACTTAACATTGGTTCCTTGAGTTTTTTTGCAGTGAAAGAGTCTTGAGTCACACTTGAGTGGAAATGTTCTAATAAAGTATTGAAGGCAGGTCCCTTAACCGGCTGGATGACAAGAAATACAGCTGCCATTTGGAATTATGTGGTAAAACTCTCAAGAAGGTGGAAGAGAGTCTGTGATAATTGGAAGAAAAAAAAAAAGATTACAAAAGGGTGATGTGAGAAATAATTGAATAATTGCAGAGGATGGAGACACTATGGCAAAGAACAGTAAGAGCAGTGCATCAAGAGTAAAGTCAAGCACCCAGCAGGATATCTGGGAAATGTGACAAAATAATTGCTTTACAAAGCCCACAGAGCTGCTGGAGAAGATCAAGGAGCAACGATCAGTCAAGCAATCAAGAATTAGTTGCAGCGCTCAGTGCTGGGGAAAGTGATAGTTTAGAAAGAAAAAAAAATACATAGAGAATACATCGTTTTCCTGTTCTGAACAGTAAAAGCATTTGGTACGAACGTCTGTCCCAAATCAATATTCAGATCAAATGATCCAATGGGGCAACAAAAGGTGAACATGAGAAAAAAAACAAACAATCATGGACAATCCAGTGCAAAAATCAGATAATTGAATAATTTTTATTAAAAATGCAATGCCATATACGTTTTGTGCATTTAAATGTGTATATGTAAACACGCATTTATTTACATTATTGGTAAAGTGACAAACCACTAAGCATTGGTCAAGTTTTGATGCGATTCTATACTGTAATTGAACAACCGCAGCATTACATCTACCTCTGGACTTGGTTCTTGAATTTCTCAGTCTTAAATAAGTTGATAAGTACGTAGCTGACCAGTAGATGGCACTGAACTATTTGCACATGAAAAAGAAAGTAAAAAAAAAAAAAAAAAGCATAGCCTTTCATGCTCACCTGTCATTTCCTCAACGCCAGCTAGAGAGTCAGGTAGGAATAATTAGTTTATCATTTCTAGTATTTTTACTGTTCAACGCCTCTCATTTACACAGTCTGTTTTATTGTTTCGTATGTATCATAGCAATTGTATCACAGTCTGTCTGAACTGCATTTCCAATGTCATTGGCTATTTGTTCATCAAAACCTTTTTAATTCAAATGCTGCTTTAAAAATAAAAACTACTATTTTTTTTAAAAAAAACATTCTCTATTTTATAAAACATATATTATGACTTTTAGCTTTGGTGACTTTTTATTTCATGTTGACTGTTTACCAAAGTGTAAAAGGTCAAGGAGTTTGTAGTTCCAATTATAATTTTTTAAATAGCACCAATAGTTGTGGTTCGTGTGAGTATGTAGTACTGTTGATCACCATTGTACAGTAAATACACCTCCTGCTACGCACATTGTCAGAAGTCACTTCAATATGTATTCACCTGGAAACATACCAGGAACTGGAGTATACCTTTTATAAACAGGTTTGAGGTCCATAGTTGGACTTTACCCTGCTGATAAGGAAGGATAAGGAAAGACTCCAACAGGAAAAAACTGGAACAGAGGCTGAAACAGAACCACAGAGGTATGAGGAGCATCACTGGCTATAAGACAGGTTGGGGGAATGTGGAACGTGCAAAAGATTTCAACACTTTCCTTAATAGATTTGATGCCCCTCAGTCTCAGCTTCAGCTTCAATTCCTGCTCCCACATCCTCCCCCACACAGAAAACAGCCACTACTCCTGCACTCCCTCCAATCACTGTCTCAAACTACAAAAGCTGCAGGTCCGGATAAAATAAACCCAAGTCCTTAAATTGTAAGTCCCCAAATTGTACTGGTCCCCAAAATACCACGTCCCTGTGCCCAGAATGACTCCAGGCCCGTCGCTGTGACATCGCACATTGTGAAGGTGTTGGAGAGTCTGATCCTGGATACACTTCACCCCTGGTGAAATCCTCTCTGGACCCTCTTCAGTCTTTCCTGGGAGTCGAGGGCGCCATAATACACCTGCACCGTCGAACCTACTCCCGCCTCAACAAACCTGGAACCACTGTAAGGATTATATTCTTTGAATTCTCCAGTGCATTCAACTAGCAGTACTGGGGAAGAAACTAAAGGACATGCACATAGACACACCTTGACTTCCTAGAACATGGACTATCTGACCAGCTGTCCCCAGTATGTCCAATTACAGAACTGTGTGTCCGGGTTATTGATCTGCAGCAGCTCCCCATGGGACTGTACTGTCTTCTTTTCAGAAGTCCTCTGATGACTCTGTGGTTGTTGGATGTACAAAGGATGGAGACATCTAGGAGCACCTGTCTGTGGTGGATGACTTCGAGTGTAATCACCGACAAGTTAACATCAGGAAAACAAAGGAGATGGTGATAGACTTCAGGAGAAGTGAGATTCCTTTATCTGTCCAGGGGGAGATAGTAGACATGGTCTCGGAATACAAATATCTTGGATTTCATCTTGACAACTCAACTGGTCACTCAACACAATGGCGCCCTGCAAGAAAGGACAGAGCCGGTTGTATTTCAGGTCTTTCAACTTCTGCAACATTATCCTTCGGATGTTTTGTGAAACCGTTGTGGCGAGTCTCATTTTTCATGCTGTGGTCTGTTGGGGCTGTAACACCAAAGTGTCAGACAGAAATAGACTGGACAAGGTAATTAAAAGGGCGGATCTGTGCTAGGCATGGAGCCCGACCCTGCGGATGTAGTAGCGAAGAGGAGGATTCTGCCTAAAACGCGATCCATCTTGAACAATCCTTCTCACCCGTCTTCAGTGTTCTCTCTGCCCAGAAGAGCAAATTCAGATTAGCACCAAGTGTTCAACAGAGCGCCACACGAGACC
This sequence comes from Clarias macrocephalus, assembly GCA_011419295.1. Classification (NCBI taxonomy): domain Eukaryota; kingdom Metazoa; phylum Chordata; class Actinopteri; order Siluriformes; family Clariidae; genus Clarias; species Clarias macrocephalus. Next base: position 74,237 of record JAAGKR010002798.1, read on the forward strand.
TTTACTCCCAATGGCCATACAATTATACAGCTCCTCTCTGTAACATGTACACCACCGGGTTAGTCACTGTCAGTAGCAATAATATGATATTAAGTATATCATTTGTGCAATAATTACCAATACTACTGGGCCAAACCACTATTCAAGTGCAACAGCTGATACCAGTATAATTTGTGCAACACCTTTCCTTTAACTTCCATGTGGAATATCTGTATACTGCACTGTATATCTGTAATCGAATTATGTTTACTGTGCAATAAGGTATTTAAAAATATTTAGTCTGCAATACGGTATTTACTTAGCTTTTTTCTTCCACCTTCTTTCCTTGTCTAATGTATTACCCTTTTACTTTACTCCCAGTAAACAACCGTAAGCAACTGGAACCAAGTCTAAGAATAAGCAATTTCCTTTTTGGGATTAATAAAGTTATGAAAGTAAAAGTCCAGCTGCCAAGAAGTCAATACATGTTTGGGACTTTCTAATTGTCTTAGTGGTGTGCGTTTTTATTAAAATAACATTTCCAGAATGTTTCTTAGGCAAACAGTCACCACAAGAGTTGCAGTTTTGGAGCTGCTCTGACCATCTTGTCTAGTCATTACAGTTTGGCCTTTGTCAAAATCCCTCAAATCCTTATTTTTGTCCATTTCTTTCTGTTTACAACACATCAACTTTAGAGACAAAATGTTCACCTGCTGCCTAATACTGTATATCCCATCCACGTCCAGCTGCAGTTATTGGCACAAGATATTGTAACTGTACTGTACTGTAGCTACTGTGACAAGGCCAAAACTGTGATGTCTAGATGACTGGGTCAGAGCAACTTCAAAACGGCACTATTGTCTTGTTGGTAAAAGGGGGGGGGGGGGACCTACTCAATATTAAGTCAAGTCAAGTCAATTTTATTTATATAGCGCTTTTAACAATTGACATTGTCGCAAAGCAGCTTTACACAATAAAAAGAAGTAAGTCTGTATGCAATGTGTATGAATCAAAATGATAAGATTGTCCCTGATGAGCAAGCCGAGGGCGACGGTGGCAAGGAAAAACTCCCTGGGATGGTAATAGGAAGAAACCTTGAGAGGAACCAGACTCAACAGGGAACCCATCCTCATCTGGGTGATAACGGATAGCAGGGATTGATCAACTTAATAATGTGTACTGGAAGTTCAGTGTAACAGGAGATGTGTT
>JAAGKR010002798.1:75444-85963 GCA_011419295.1 Clarias macrocephalus
GTTTTCGGAGCACCACCTGGACATCCAGCGGTTCAGCGACCATAACCTGCTGTAAGCTATGTCGCCACGTCTCATTGGGATGGGACCAGAGCAAACTACTTCTTCGGACATCGCCTTCGCTATTTTAAACACCTCTGTAAAGTTACTCTTACTAACCTCTGACTGACGAAGGCGTATATCATTAGCTCCAGCATGTACCACTATCTTAGAGAACCTATGCTGACCTAGAGCCCTAAGATTACCTGCTATGTCCGGTGCTCTGGCTCCCGGGATACACCGCTGGCGGTGGCGGTGATCATAATGTTATGGCTTATCTGTGTATCTGCTAGAATATTAAAACTGTTGTTTGCATTAACTAGCTGTTTGTCTGTAGTTGCACTGCATATGTTTCACCATACTCTGTTCTGACAGACATACGTTCTATTAAGCCAGTAAGTCATGTAATAGTTCTAGATGAACTTTATCTTACAGTATAACTGTACACAAAACTATGGACACTTTACACTAACTATGGGCATTTTACTGGTGCACATTTACACAGGATGAGGGAAAAGATGTCTGTTTAAACAGTTTAATGGCAAAATGGGATATCTCTATTTTGGCAACTTTATGAGAATCATTTCTAGTTGTTAGAAAAAAAAAATCCATGTGAATACACAATTAAACATCAATTAAGTTTATAGCAAACTTGTGCTATAATTGAGTTTTTGTAATGATTCAAAGCAGCCACGTAGGACATAGGAAAAAAGTGTTTTTTTGCACATTAAACATTTTTATTGCAAAGTTAAAAACAATACCAAACTTTTAGTTTACAGCACCATGAGTCTCTTTCCGCTACCAGTTTCAGTTTCACTTTGTTTTTTGTAGTCAGTGCCTTATCATAGCACAGGGATGTGGCATATAAGATTTGATCAGGCACCAACCAAATGTATATATATATATATATCTGTGGCCCCATAAGGTTATAATGGTCTATAGTGTAATATGGTTATATGTTGTTCAGAAATCCCAACTACATCCAGGCTCACCAAGTGCATCTCATGTCTCTTTTACAAAAAGCAACTTTTCCGCTACTGGGTTTTGTAGAATTATCTCTCTTTGAATTTCTTACATAAATATTAAGTTTGTAAATATTAAAGTGCACCATAGCCACTGCTATAGATAGTACAAAGCTTCTAAAACAGAATAAACAGGGATTTGTCTACAACATTTTTTTTCACCAACAACCATGTGTGTCTGTGCACGATTATTTGCCAAAATTAGTAAAAAAAAAAATATTTTTTTTCATTATACTGCCAAACCGTTCCTTTTTAAAATAGGTAGGACTTTAATTACAGTATCTTATGATTATGCAATGTTACCCACAATAATGAGCAATATTTCAATATAACTCCTTTCTTTCTCAGTACTGTATATAATTTTTTTACAATGATTAAACCATGCTAATGTGCAATATTCAGTGTATAACAAACACAGCAAGTTTAAGTTAGAATGTCTAGCAACTTAACTTATATTAGCTTGGTGTTACTACTTCCATGCCTTATTTGGGCATTTTACTCTGGATACTCTGATACTTCTAACAGCAGAATCTGTACTTTATATTGTCTGCTGTTGCTATAATGTTTCATGTTTGCACAGTATATTTATAACGCTATAAAGCTTTTGTCCTTTCAGCTCACACCTGTCTTTGGTCTCACATATAATCAGGATTATAAAATGTGGTAATAAATATGTTTGAATTTGTTTTGCTGCAGATGTTAAAGAGAGGTTGGAGAAATAATGAAATATGTCCTCCAAGGACCTCAGTTCAGGAACTGGTGAGTTTTTAGATGTGCAATTTATCATGTCACAATGTCCTCATGACAACAATCAAATCCTGCACTTATTGCATTTACTGCTGCTGTAATCATAAAGACAATCTTCATATTTGTTGAAATATTTGAATTTACATACGGGTTATCTGGACCTTTGGGTTTTAATTAATCACTGAAGTACATTCAGGCATTTCATATATGTTGTGAAAACGGCTGGAAATGTGTGAATATATGTGCTTAAATATTGTTTGAATAATATTGATTATTTTATGTTTTTGCTTGTTATTCTTATTTTAATTTAGTATTTTTTTTTTATTCAGGTTTCACACACCATGTGTCAGAAGTGAGGATTGTGTTTTTAGGCAGCAGGAATGCTGGGAAAAGTTCAGCAGTAAACACCATCCTGGGCGGAGAGGAGTTTGACTTGAAGAGAAGTGCACAGTGTGTTATGAGACAAGGAGAAGTAGCAGGGAGGAAGATCTCTGTGGTTGAAGCTCCAGGCTGGAGGAGAAATACAGCTGTAAGGAACTCCACTGAGCTACTTAAACAGGAGATTGTTCTCAGTGTGTCCAGGTGTCCTCCAGGTCCACACGCTGTCCTCCTGGTCCTGCGTTTAGACGTCAAATCATGGAAGAGTGAGCAAAATGTATTAGAGGGATATCTGGAGCTTCTTACTGAAAGAGTCTGGAGTCACACGATAGTTCTGTTCACCTTCGGGGACACTCTGGGAGACACGACCATAGAGCAGTACATTAAGACAGAAGAGTATCTCCAGGGTCTGGTTGAGAAATGTGGAAACAGATATCATGTTTTTACCAATAAGACGAGGGGTGACGACTCTCAGGTCACAGAGCTGCTGGAGAAGATAGAGAAGATGGTGGAAGGAAACGGAGGCTGTCATTTGGAAATGGACACAAAGATAATAAAAGATGTGGAGAAGAGAAGGAGAGAAGAGGAAAAGAGATCAAAGGAGCGGGTGATGGAGGTGTCAAAGAAGAAAGAATACATTAGATCACATATGAGTAAGACTGTCTTGTTTATTGAACAAACAACCGATTTATAGAATGGACAGATGGTTTCTTTATGAATTGACAAATTGGTGACTAATCAAAAAGATGCATGAAAGAATGCTAGTGCTATTAGGATAATTAGATGGGTTGATGTAAAGCCTGTGTGAAAGAATGTGATTTCCCCCCTAAACATTTTTTTTTTTAATTTACAAAATTTCTTTAATAGCAGTTTTTTTTTTTCTTCTGCAGGTGAAACAGACCATCTGTTAGAGATGAGGCTTCTACTTCTGGGTTACAAGAACGCTGGGAAGAGTTCATCAGGAAGCACCATTTTAAGGGACGATAAATTTAGAGATCGAAAAAATAAACGTCAAGATGTTTTAATGGGAGACGGTAAAGTCGCAGGGAGAAAGATCAGTGTAGTTGAAGCTCCTGGATGGCCGAGACACACACCTGTCCTCAAGAGCACTGAACAGTTTAAACAGCAGATGGTGTCTAGTACGTCCATGTGTCCTCCAGGACCTCATGCTGTACTGCTGGTCATGTGTTTGGACTTCAAATTTAGGAGAAAACAGAGGAATGTGTTAGAGGGATATCTCAGTCTACTTGGTGACAAGGTCTGGAGCCACACCATAGTTCTGTTCACCTTTGGAGACGTTCTGGGAGACACAACAATAGAGCAGTACATTGAGCGTGAAGGAGAGGACCTCCAGTGGCTGGTTGAGAGATGTGCAAACAGATATCATGTTTTCAATAATACAAGGAAGGATGATGATGCTCAGGTCACAGAGCTGCTGGAGAAGATAGAGAAGATGGTGGCTGGAAATGGAGGCTGTCATTTGGAAATTGACTTCAAATCAAAGTCTGAATTAAACATGGAAGATTCTGCAGGTGAGTTCGTACCGTGTGTGCTGATGTGTTGTCTGCCTTATGATCTCACACACAATTTTGCCATTTGGACCTTTTGACCAGAATTCCAAAGTTTTCAACACTGGACCTTAAGGGTAACAGTTCGAATGTTTATTTGTTGTTAACTCATTTATAAACATATTGAAAATGTTAGTTGTAGTTGATCTACTTTTGCCATTTAGTTTTTAGAGAAGTTACAAGCAACCTCATTGTAGTTTAGATACATTTTTAAGTAATTTAAAGAATCACACACAACATTTTTAACCCTGATTACAAGCCAAGTCCATGAGAAGCTTCAATTATTAAAAAAGTAAAAAAAGTAACGCTATTGAATTTATGAATTAATATTTGTAAATAAATAACTTTCATTTATTTGCTGATTTCTACTTTAGTTTTTTGTTTTTTCAGCAGGTTCAAACACTCCTCCTGTTCCTCGACCTGCTAGGATGGACAACAAACCTGGTGATTAAGTCTAATTCATACTGTATGTACTCATGAAAATGTTGAGGGTGGTGGAGACATGGCACTGTCCAATGAGCTTCTTCATAAGAGGTTGCTAAAGAGCCAAAGTTTAATTAACTGAAATTTAGCAAAATGAATGAATAAATGAATAAATAAATAAAACACTGTCGAGTAATTGAAAAAAAAAAGTTTCTCCAAAATAATAATAATAATAATAATAATAATAATAATAATAATAATAATAATAATAATAATTAACCTCCTTTTTATCCCATGCCACAATAAAGTCTAATCTTGGTTTAGTTACCATCTTTAATTTTAAACTTTTAAATATTTCTTCCAATTTAAAGAAATAATCCCAAATTCTACATGATAATAAGGTAATAAATAATCCGTGTTGAACTAAAACCATTTGTATTACACTTTTTGTGGATCAAACTTCACCCTATATCTTCACACTTATATTACAATTACATTTAACATTCTAGAAATATTCCCTGAAACTTTAGTGAGTTACTAAAGAAATTGCTGTGATTTATCATATTCAGAAGAATATATTGAAATGTGTTCAAATTCTCTTTACAGATCTTTATTATCTTTATATTGCATTACATATGGTATATTTATTTATCTTTATATAGTTACAGGGAAGCTTTCTGACTTTGAAGACCAGGGCCATCTTACCAAGGATTTCCAACGAGGTCCTCGCATCTCCCAAAAACAGGTCAGCAGGTGAACTCATCGTGCTTAACTGGCCTTAAACACGAATGTGTGTGTAATCACATGTGGGTGATCCTGATGTGGGTATGATAAGTAGTGCTGGATAGAAGAATGTGACCACACAGGAAAGGAAAATGATAATCAACATAGATATTTGTTTGAATTGGCACAATATTTGATTTATGTAAAAACTATTTATTAAAATGCATCTTGATTCTGAAATAGACACAAACTTGAATATTTATATTTGTCTTAGAAACAGATTTCAAGCCGATTAGTTCTAGGAGCTACTCCAATATTTACTCCTGAATCAGTTGAAAAGTGCACTAAGGATAAGACCACAGAAGAATACAGGTAAGTGGCATGAAAAAAATATTTGTCCCGTTCCTGTTTTTATATATTTTTTTTTCATATTTGTCAAATTTAAATGATTCAGATCATCAAACAAATTTTAATATTACACAAAGACAACCAGAGTAAATATGTTTTATTTATGTTATATTTATATGTTTTTTTGTAAGCAGTTTTTAAATTATTTCATTTATTAAGGAACTGACCCTTGCCCTAGTGCCGTAGGGACTCATGATGGACGCTAATGAAGTAAAATGAAGTTACACTACTTGAAAGCATTCAGTTAACCTGAACCTGAACCACACAGTAATTATTGGATTATTCTTAGGTTAGATTATGGTGTGTATTTGCCAAACCATTTTTTAACAACTTTATGCAATGGCACAACATTTCTTTCCACCCAGATTCTTTCTTGGCCAAGATATTTTACTGTGATGAAATCAGCTGACTTCATTTTATCTCCACATAACGTTGCTGAGTCTCGACCTGAGCGACCGAAGCCACCCCAGATCATAACACTGTCTCCAGAGGCTTGTACAGTCGACACTATGCACGATGGGAGCATCGCTTCATACGCTTCCCTTCTTACCCTGTCCATCACTCTGGAATAGACTCGATCTGGACTCATCAGGTCACATGACCTTTTTCCACTGCTCCAAAGTCCAGTCTTTATTTACCCTAACAAATAAGTACAGTAGTTAGCTCCAAGTGATCTCCAATGACAAAGCACATTTCTTCTGCAAAGTTGACAGATCAGCACGATCCTTCCAGGTGTTAATAACATGTTGGACGGTTCTTCACCTAATTCTAGTCACAATCGGAAACATAGTAAAATCTTTTCCATGACTACAGGATTAATTTTCCTGCATGGTCTATCATGTCTATATGCATAAATGCTGATTTATTCATTCATCAATTTGCAAAAGACTTACAATAACTTTGAATATTCATCAATATTGAAAATATAGCTGTTTACAGTACCAACATCAAACATTACCTTTTAGGTGAGATGAGAGATATAGTTCAAGCTTGGCCGTCTACATGATGACGCATGATGAGGTGCTATGGCACGTTGTTAGATGAAGATAATATTTTCTTTTGTCTATATTATTGCACTTAAATAACTATTTGCATTATTTTGTAAGCTACCACTTTTTAGCTTATTCATTTCAGGTTCCACACAGGAAGCATGTTGAGAAATTGTACTGTACTGTACCATTGTATAGCACATTGTTTTGCTCACTTGTCTGATGGACTGGATCTCTGACCATATTATAGCTTGATATCTTTCCCACATGGGTTTTCTTTCTCTTTTTCAGGTTTCTCTGCCTTCATGCTGGTCAGTTTAGGTGCAAGTCGACTGACATTGTGTTTGAGATGAAAGGAAAGGGGGAAGTGCTGTACAGAACAGTGTCCTGGGACAAGCATGTCTTGAATAGATTAGGCCAAAACAAGCCCGCAGGACCTCTGTACAGTATCGACTGCTGTGAAGGTTCGATTCGTTATTTACATCTTCCACACTGTGAGACCGGTGGGTTCAATTTAGAATTACTCATTTAAATTCAACATTATACATAATATAAACACTATACACACAGTATATACTAGTGTGTAACTTTATAATGTTGTCCATAAATGTTTATAAACATGTACAGTATAAACACTTAAACCTTTAAATACTGAGGAGTAATTGAGGAATTTGATTGAAATTATACGTGTGTGCGCCCTGCGACGGATTGGCACCCTGTCCAGTGTGTACCCCGCCTCGTGCCCAAAGTCTCCTGGGATAGGCTCCAGGCCCCCGCAACCCTGAACACAGGATTCCTAGTGAGATCCTAGTTCTTATTGCTCCATGTGCTTCCCTTTTTGCAATCACTCTGGAATAGGCTCAATCTGGAGTCGTCAGACCACATGACCTTTTTCCGTTCCATTCCATTTCCAAGTCCAATGTTTATGCTCTCTAGCAACCTAAAGCCATTTTGTCTCACTATGCTATTTAGTCCCAAACCATCTAGAAATGCTCTTACTGTTCCTATTAAACATAGCGGTGATTTACATAGTGCCAATACATTTACCATGCATCTTCAAGAGTTAAAATGACCTCCATTCATGATCTTTTTTTCAATGTTGAAGGTTCACAGCACAGTCATGACTGGTTTTGATAACATATTGGGCAGTTCTTAACCCAATTCCAGTCATTTCAAATTTCTTTAATTGTTTGTTTTTGTTTTTTTGTTTTTGCTTGATGCAGTGCAATAATTTGCTCCCTCTGAAATGGCGAATGTTTTCAGCTGGGTAGTGTATAACACATAAGAAAAGTTGTGAGTTCTAGCTGGAGAACCTAATCCCTAATTTATCAAGTTAATCAGAACAATTGTATCACTGTAATAATAACACGTCATTCAGAACATGAACATATGAAGATGATAGTAGTTTGGTTGACATAAAACTTTGTACATGGATAAAATTCTAAAATATCATGTTTTTACAGTATGTTATGCAGAAAAACATTTGGCTAAATTGTCTGTAGTACATGTGAGTGATGGAACTGTGAAGATCATTCAGGAGCAACAAATAACAAAGACACACGTGATCATAGATGTCCAGCATCTCTCCTTCTTTGGTCTTGTAAAATCGCGGCGATTCAAAGCGCGTCCCATTAAAGCCCAAGTTCTACTGTTCTATCAAAGAGATATGAGTAACCTCAACATCCATCTGGTGCCAAAGAATGTCCCAGTCGAAGAGGTAAAGAGGATTTAATGTGTATGTTTTATTCATACTGAAAAGTTATTGTATTATTTGACACAACTAATTGGAATATTTTTGGCTTTGAAGGTAAAGAAAAGTCAAGAGAGCAGCACATACATTAAGACAACCTCCAAATGTGAGCTGATCCCGGGTAAAATATACAGACCCTGCTGTAAAACTACTGACTGTGATTATGTGTCCCAACCAGAGGTAAAGTGAAGCAGCTCATATTATTATCAACACTTTATCAGGCTAATCAACACCTGAGATGGTTTTTAAAGAATCATGGTTGACTTTAACATTCTGGGACATTCTCGCCTTCATCATTTCCTCAGGATGAGATGTTTGATTGTGACTATGACCCAAACTACCATCCTACATTTGAGGTGATTTTTAATACAGAAGTTAATAGCATTACATTAAGTCTTTTGGATGAAAATGGAAGGGAAGCGTGGAAGCCTCGTTTACTCCAATTTAAAGGTAAATATTTATTATTACTATTTTTTTTAAATATGAGATTAGACATATATGAGTTGGATGGTTTAATGCTCCATTCAACTAGAGGTTTCTTACAGGAACTCTTTCACTTCTTCAAACTACGTTCCATCAGAAAGTAATGTCAGATCAACTCTTTAGTAACTCTAAAGCACCAACTCTTGCCTTTTAATGAGTTATGTTGTATACAATTATTACATTTACAGTAGGTGAATTCTGTTTTAAAATCTATTACACTAACTATAGAGTCATCTATCACAGTAATTATTTGGATTTTCTCTAAGTATACCTAGAAGCTGGACCAAAATTCAAGACCTTGGAAGTAGATCTAAGAGTCTTTGTAGCCTATATATGGAAAATGGTCCAGGGTCAAAATCCAGCAAGTGATAATCAGAGGTGGGTAGAGTAGCCAAAAAATGTACTTAAGTAAGAGTAACCGTACTTCAAAATAATATTACTCAAAGATTTGAAGAGTCAAAGTATTTGTAAAGCTTTGAAATTGGCATTTACTACAGTAATAACAGCTGTTGCCTGTTAAGGTCTGAAAACTTGTAAAAAAGAATCTGAGACTCTGGAACTCTTAGGGTGCCCAAACTTTTGCACAGTGCACCAATGTTTGCTGAAAATATTGTGCATTTTTTTCCATTTCCAAGAGAGACTGTGTTAACATCATTCAGTTAAAAAAATCACAATTTATCAAAATCTGTTATTTATCAAGGGGTGCCTAAACTTTTGCATAAGACCGTATATATGATGTTTCCTACAGGATTTCCTATTTGGAAACTCAGGAAGTCAGTTAGTCCAAGTCCAAAAAGTGATGTTAAGGCGATACTGTATGGTTGTGTACAGTGTCAGAGATGATTAGAAGGACACAAGTGAATCCCATCATACAGTACAATGATGATTGGCTATTTCAAATCGGTGTATGTAATGTTGTGTGTCACCGATCAGTTATTAACCCGCCCTCCATCATTGCTTTTTTAACTGACAGATGTTTAGGAAGAGATTCTTATATGACTTTTAATCATGAAATGTCAGAGAATCAGGTCTTGTTGTTTGACTTTTTACATCAGGTACAGAAACAGCTTCAACCACAATCAACACAACGGGTAAGTCTGTCTGATCCAGTCTTAATATCACTTAGGAACCAAGACACCTACACATTCATACTGAGTCACATGTATTGCATTTTCTCAACAGTTTACAAAGGCACCCATGTGAATATGTTAGCGCTATATAAATATTTAAATATACTGTAATAAAATCAACTATTATTACAAGGGCATTGAAGGTTCAGTGGTAGGTTTCTCACGTGCCATGTACAGGACCTGGGTTCAATTCCCACCCAATGCCCAAACCTCAAGCCTGGATAGAATGGGAGGACGGCAAACCCCCGATGGGAGCAGCTGAAAGATCTAAAATAACAATCAAATATTGCTAAAATGGAACAGAATTTTTTATTAATAAGGTTACTGGTGCGAGTCTTACAGGTTCATATGATTTGTCACATACCCCAGTAAATGTGGGCACGAAATGGATCCTGATGCATTGAAAGTGTGAAGTGTACATCAATAACAGTGAGTGTAATGTTTAAAACATGTTACTTATTTATTTTAGGTATTGACTTTGTGGATAGATACAGAGCAAAGCTCATTCAGAGAGTTCCTTCAGTAATGGAGATAGCAGACCGTCTAAAAGCCAAGACAATGATGACTGATGAACTGTACAGCAACATTCAGGCAGCGACAACATCACAGGGGAAAATGAGAGAACTGTACAACTGTCTCAGCTCAGGAGACGTGAAAGCAGAATTCTATAGAATACTTCAAGAGAAAGAACCCCATTTAGTTCAGGAACTGCAGTCTGGAACGCCCTAAGGAACACCCAATCTGATAAATCACCCACCCACACCCACACACACACACACACACACACACACACACACACACACACACACACACACACACACACACACACACACACACACACACACACACACACACACACACA